>JAQZBX010000814.1:0-95799 GCA_029593785.1 Cabassous unicinctus
GCTGATGCAAAATACCAGAAATCTGCTGGCTTTTATAAAGGGTATTTATTTGGGGTAGAAGATTACAGTTACCAGGCCATAGGTGTAAGTTACTTCCCACATGTTGGAGCAAAATGGCTGCTGACGTCTGCAAGGGTTCAGCCTTCCTTTTCCTCTCAAGGCTCTGTGGCCCCAGCTTCTTCCAGTATCAGCTGTAGGCTGGTATAAGTCTCATCTCTCTCCTGGAGCTCGTTTCTCTCCAGGCTCAGCTCTCTGCTCTCTCCAGTTGTAAACTATCAGGCAAATGGCTTATCTCTCTTCCCTGGGCCTCTGCCATGTCTAATGGAGCCTTCTCTCTTTCCTCACATATCTGCTTCTCTGTGTATTTACTTCCCAGGGCTCCAGCATTAAAACTCCAACATCAAAACTCTAACTTTCTCTTCTGCTATATCATTTTCTCTGTGAGTACCCACCCACCAAGGGGGTGGGGACTCAACATCCTACTGCTGTGGCCCAATCAAAGCCTTAATCATTATTTAATCAAGGAAAAGTAAAACCACTGAATCCAATCCAATCTAATATGCCCAGAGGAACAGACCAGTTCACAAACATAATCTAATATCTATTTTTGGAATTCATAAACAATATCAAACTGTTACAGTCTGTATGACTCAAAGTGTGAGTCTTCCAACTTTGTTCTTCTTTTTCAAGATGGTTTTGGATACCCAGGGACACTTTCCTTTCCATGTAAATTTGATGATTGGTTTTACCATTTCTGAGAAGAAGACTGTTGGAATTTTGATTGGGATTACATTGACTCTATAAATCATTTTGGTTATAATTGACATCTTAACAATATTTAGTATTCTAATCCATGAACATGAAATGTCCTTCCATGTATTATATCTTCTTAGATTTCTTTTAGCAATGTTTTGTACTTGTCTGTGTATAAGTCCTTTACATCCTTAGTTAAATTTATTCCCGGATATTTGTTTCTTTTAGCTGCCATTGTAAATGGAATTTTTTTCTTGATTTACTCTTTAGATTGTTCATTACTGGTGTATAGAAACACTACTAATTTTTTGCATGTTGATCTTTCATCCTGTCACCCAAAACTTTGTTATGGATTTTTTAGTATTTTCTATATATAGGATCATATCATCTGCAAATAGGGAAAGTTTGACTTCTTCCTTTCCAGTATAGATGCCTTTTATTTATTTTTCTTGCTTGACTGCTCTGACTAGAGCTTCCAGTACAATGTTGAACAACAGTTGTGGTAATAAGCATCCTTATTTTGTTCCCGGTCTTACAGGGAATGCTTTCTATCTTCCACCATTGAATATGAAGTTAGCTGTGGGTTGTTACCTTCATCATGTAGAGGAATTTTCCTTCTATTCTTATTTTTCTGAGTGTATTTATCAAGATGGGATGCTAGATTTTGTCAAATGACTTTTCTTTGTCAGTTGAGATGATCATATGGGTTTTTCCCCCTTCATTCTAATAAAATGGTATATTACATTAATTGATTAATGTTGAATCACCTTTGCATACCTGGGATACATCCTTCTTGGTCATGGTGTATAATTATTTTAATGTTCTGTTGGATTCAGTTTGGTAGCATTTCGAAGATATTTGCATCTATATTCAAGAGGGATATTGTTCTGTAATTTTCCTTTCTTATGGTATCTTTATCTGGCTGCATTATTAGATTGATGTTGGACTAATTGATTGAGTTAGGAAGTGCACTCTCCTCTTTTTTGGAAGACTTTTAAGGATTGGAGTTAATTCTTCATTGAATGCTTGTAAAATTTCCTCAGTGAAGTCATCTGATCCTGGACTCTTCTTTTATTGAGAGGTTGTTATTGTTCTATGAGATCTTCTATTTTTTCTTGAATCAGTATGTATAGTTTGTATTTCTAGAAATTTGTCCATTTCATCTAGGTTATCTAATTTGTTGGCATTCAGTTGTTTATAGTATCCTCTTATAATCCTTTTTATTTCTGTGAGGTCAGTAGTAATGTCCTGGCTTTCATTTTTGATTTTAGTTATGTGCATCCTATCTCATTTTTTTTCTTTGTCAGGCTAGCTAAATTTTTGTCAATTTTACTGATCTTTTCAAAGAATAAACTTTCAATTTGTTGATTCTCTCTATATTTTATTGTCTATTTCATTTTTTCTCTGCCCTAATCTTTGTTATTTTCTTCCTGCTGCTCTATTTGGGTTACATTTGCTCTTCTTTTTTAGGTTCTTCATTTGTAAGATTAGATCTCTGATTTGAGATCGTTCTCCTTTTTTACTCTAAGCATTCAGAGCTGTGAAATTCCCTCTCATCACTGCCTTTTGCTGCATCCCATAATTTCCCTTGTGATTTCTTCTTTGATCCATTGGTTGTGTAAGAATGTGCAATCTAATTTCCACATATTTGTAAGTTTTCCAGTTCACATTCTGTTATTGATTTCTGGCTTCATTCCATTGTGGTTGAAGAAGATACACTATATGGTTTCAATATTTTTATATTTATAGAGACTTGTTTTGTGACCTACCAAATGGTCTTTCCTGAAGAATGAACCATGCAGACTAGAGAATAATGTGTTTTCTGTTGCTGTTGTGTGAAGTGTTATATATATATATATATATGTTGGATCTCAGTGGTTTACAGTGTTGTTCAAGTCTTCTCTTTCTTTATTGATCCTATGCCTACATATTCTATTATTGAAAATGGTGTGTTGAAGTGTCCTACTTAATATAAAATTGTCTATTTCTACCTTCAGATCTGTCCATATTTTCTTCATATATTTTGGTGCTCTAAGTACATATGTGTTTATAATTGGTAATCTTCTTGTTGAATTGACCCCTTTAGCAATAAATAGTGACCTTATTGGTTCCTTATAACAATTCTTTATTTAAAGTCTAATTTATCTGATATTAGTATGGCTACTCCAACTTCCTTTGGTTACTACTTGCATGGTATATTTTTTCACATCCTTTTATTTACAAACTACTTATGTCTTTGAACTTTGGTGAGTCTCATGCTTTTTTACCCATTTGCCAATTTCTGCCCTTTAACTGGATAGCTTAATCCATTTACATTTAAAGTAACTACTAATATTGCAGGACTCTCTTCTGCTATTTTTTCTTTGTTAGTTTTATATGTTTTATCTTCCTCAATTCTTCCATTAATTTTATATTATTTTTTTAATACTATACCATTTTGAGCCCCCTTCTGATTTCCTTCTCTGTATTTTTTTCATATATTCTATTTGTAGTTACCGTGGGGCTTAAAATAACATCCTAAATCTGTAATCATTATGTTTGATTTGGTACCAACTTAAATTTAATAGCATACATATATACTACTCCTGTACTTCCCCCACCTTTTTGTTGTACTTGTTACAAATTTTATCTGGTTACATTGTATATACAAAATATATCATTAATTTTTATGCATTTGCATTTTAGAAACTGTAAGAAATAAAAAGTAGAGCTACATAACATAAATTACAATACAATAGTTCAGGCATTTACAATTACCTGTGTGGTTACCTTTACCAGAGGTCTTTATTTCTTTATGCCACTTCAGTCCTCTGTCTGGTGTTCTTTCCTTTCAGATTGAAGAACTCCCTTTAGCATTGCTTGTGGGGCAGGTTTAGTGGTGACATACTCCTTCAGGTTTCATCTGGGAGTATCTTCATCTCTCCCTCATTTTTTTGAAAGTCTTACCAGAAATAGAATTCTTGTTTGGCAATTGTTTTCTTTAGCACTTTAAACATTTTGTTTGTCTGCCTTCCTACCTCCATGGTTTCTGATGGAAATTATCACTTAATCTTATTGGAGTTCCCTTATACATAAAAAGTTGCCTTTCTCTTGCAACTCTCAGAACTCTCTCTATGTCACATTCCCACAGTGGGAGTGCAGCCTGTTACTACACTGTGTCAAGGAGGAGTTGGGGGAGGCACTAGTGTCTTAGTTTGCCACAGGGATGCTGATGCAAAGTACCAGAAATGGTTGGCTTTTATAATGGGAATTATTTTATTAGGGGAAAATCTTACAGTTCTGAGGCCGTGAAATGTCCACATCAAGGCATAATCAGAGATGCTTTCTCACTGAAGTCTGCTAGTGGTGATTCTGATGTCCTGCCAAGTGGCAAAGCAAGATGGAGGCCGATCTCTGCCAAGGTTGTTGCCTTCCCCTCCAGGATCTATCATCTAGAGCTCAGCTGTGGGCAACCAAGCATTGGGTTTGTCTCTTTCTGGGCCTCCTCTCTCAATCTCAGCTGCTCCACTTTCTTCCTGAGTTCAGCTGTGGGTTATCAGGCATATAATTTGTCTCTTCACCCTTGAGCTGATCCATGAACCCAGCCCCTCAGGGGCCTCTTTCTGTGCCTCTGTGCTCTGCTGATTCCAGACTTGCGATCTCTCTCAGCTTCTCATAGATTCTGTTTTCCTGTAGTCCTCTCTCCCACATGGCAGGGTCAAAACGGTGACTTCCTTTCTCTGTGTCCTCTTTCTCTCTGTGTCTCCATTTATGTAAGACCCAGCAAGAGTACAGAGACCCAACCTGAGTCATGCCTCACTGACTTAGCCTAATCCAAATCAATCTAATCAAGTGATCTAAAGTGACTCTAATGCAATCAAAGGGCACTACACCCACATGAATAGATAAGTTTAAGAACATAATCTTTTAGGATTCTAAAAACAACTTCAAACTGTCACAGCCAGCAAGGTCAACACAAACTTTCCTACTGTTTTCAAAGCTGTGTTTTTTGATTCAGCACTCACCCAGTTACTACCATACTTTAACTGTTTCCTGGAGTTTTGAGGAAGTTGGACCTGCTAGTTTTTGCTAATTTTTCAAAGACTCTGTGGGGCACTGGCACACTGAAGCATCTTATGTCACAATCTTGGTTGACCAGAAGTCACCAGAAGCCATTTATTCTTAAGTGAGCAGAGGCCTGAAAGAACTGAGAGAACAGATCAATTAATGTCAGTGAGAAAAGCAGTGTAGACCAAGAGAACAGCCATGCAGTGTCCCTAAGGCAGAACTGTGCTTTGTGTGTGTGTATCATTAGTGTTCTCTGCAGTAAGAGATCCAAAAGAATATACCTATATATAATTTAGCTTATATATTAATATATAATTTATTCATATAATTTTAAATCGATATTTATATAATTATTATAATTAATATATTTATATATTATTTAGTATATATATTTAGTTTATAGCTGTATTTAGTTTAGTTTAGATTAAATTAATTTGATATCTAGATCTTTTTTAAGGAATTAGGGTATGTGATTGTTGGGTGGGCAATTCTGAAAACTGCAGGGGAGACCAGCAAGCTGGAAACTCAGAGAGGAGATAGCCTTGAGGAAGATTCTTTCTTCTTCTGGAAACCTCCATTATTTGCTCTTACATATTCAATTGATTGGATGGGACCCACCCATAGTACCAAGAACAATCCTTTACTTCAAGTCAGCTAAAAAGATGCAAATCGTATCTATTCACAGCACCATCTAGGCCAATATTTGAACAAACAATTGGACACCATAACCTAGCCAAGTTGGCACATAAAATTAACCACCACTCTATCTGAAGTTGATGAGAAAAATATTGGAGTATGAGTCAAAGGGTTAGCCAAAGCCAGATCATCAATGGACTTGGAAGCAATGATAAATATTTCCATCTTTATTCTTAAGAAAAGATTATTACTAAAAAAGACTGTGTATATAGAGTGAGGAATAGGTGAATTAAAATCTTGCCAGAAAAATATAACATATGCACCTTTAAAGAGAGCCAATATATTTGATCAGGTCAAAGAACAATAAGTAAATTGACTTGCTATTAATTTTGGAAGATTATATCACAACAAACTAATATAGCCTTATGTATGTCTAAAACATGGTGGAATATAAGTCACAGACTCAACTATATAAAAGATTGCAGAAATCTAAATTCTTCAGACACTGTTAGTACACAGTAATTGATAGCATAATGATAATGGACCATTCATAAACTAGTTATATTTGCATACTTCTGCAAAAATCAGACTTGATATTTATGTACATGAGCATTTTTGAAGTTGTTGAGATAATTCATGGATTTGCTACTCTCCAGTCTCATATGAATAGACAATTTCCCACTCATTACCATTACAGACATTTATATAAGACATTTTGAGATCAATAATATAGAGAGGTATTTAACTTTTACTACTGTCAGCATATCAGCAATTTTACATGATTAAATTAGTTTGATTACTTTAAAAATTTCCTTAAAGATATTTGCATCTGTACAAGGTTACATGAAGAAAGTGTTTCCATTTAAGGGGAAACATTATATCAGTGAGAATTTTGCAGTATCTTGCATATGCATTCCTGGAACTGTGAAGTGATGGGAAATGTGCTTAGAGGCCTCATCTCAACATGGGAGCCTTCTTAGTAATAACACCCTATATCTGTATAACACTTTACAGATTTCAATATTCTTTATTCTACCAATATGTCTTCTAATACTAAGTCCCATGGTCTTTTCATCATTGAAAATGATTTCTCTTTTGAAATGTTTGGCACTGCTGCCTCTTTTTGCCAAAATTGACTTTCAGTTTGTTTTAGGACAGTTCAGCTAGGTTATATTTCTAGATGTGATGCATCCATTCTTCTGCTTAGATCCAAATTATCCTTTAACTTCTCTCTGGTTTGTTTTTTTGCCTGAAGTCGTAGCCTTAATTAAACATTGCTAGTTGTAAGAAATTCTTGAACTGGCATTGGGGTCTGGACAGGCAGTTGATCATAATGTGATGAATATTGTGTTGAGAGTAGTGCTCAATAGCCCCATCATATGCCAGTCAACCAGATCAAAATGTTACTCTACTGTTTTCAATAATGAAGGCAGAACTCGTGTTAACAAAGCCATATTTGCTACAATTCAAAGTCATTTAGTTTTCTCATTTGATGAAATTATTAAAGATTCTCATTTAGAAGAATGACTAAGAGAAAATTATTCATATTAATTATAAAAAAACTTTAAAAATAATTCAAAAGAACATCTTTGAGCAACAATCTTGAAAATATATTCACTGAAGACAATTTGAAAATAAATTAAATGTCTAAGCAGAGGACTTGTTCAAATACAGTATCTTAGGTGTATACAGTGTGCCTTAGTTTGCCAGAGCTCCTATCACAAATCCCACAAATAGGTTTTGGCTTAACAGGAATTTACTGGTTCATGGTTTGGAGGCTAAGTGTCATCCAAAATCAAAGCTTGCTTTCTCCTGGAGTCTGTATCATTCTGGTGCTGGCACCTTAATCCTTAAGGTCTCTTGGCTTTTATTTCTGCTTCCCATCACTTGGCAATGATCTCTCCTGCAGTCTGCTCTTCTGGTTTCCACTGACTTCCAGCTTCTGTATCCTCCCTGTGGCTTTCTTCAACTTCTGGCTTCCAGTTTCTTCTCCTTATCGGGCCACCAGTAATATGTATTAAGACAAATCCACATTCAGTTGAGCCACACCGTAACTAAAAATAACATCCTCAACCCCTTGAACTATTTATAAGTGGTTCACACTCACAGGAATGTAGATTAATATTAAGAACATATCTATGTTGGGATACATAATTATATCTTCCATGCAATAGAATACTATGAGACCATTAAAATGTCATAAATGTGTATATGATGAAATCTAAAGATACATTTTCAAGATATAAATTGAAGATAAATGTAGTTATGAAATAGACTATAAGCCATGATTTCACATTAAGTGTCAGACAAATAGATGATAGACAGATAGACAGATAGACAGATAGATAGATAGATAGATGGATGGATGATAGGAAAAGAGGCAGAGAGACAGAGGCAGACAAACAGGCTGTCAGATGGATGTTGTGCTGCTCATTCTACATGGGACTTCTCCTTGCCTGAATCCATTCTATGCTCTTCTCTGCCTTCTCTAGTCCCTGGGAAAGCCAACTTGCCCATGGAGTTATCTTTGGAATTGGTCAATGGGGGACAATGACAGAAGATCAGAAGGTGGGAGGAGAGATAAATCAGAGCATTTTTTAAAAACAATTGAAGTATATCATTCATACATGAACATACATAAACTATAAATGTTCAGTGAACATTGTGATCTTACAAAACAAACATGCATAACATACAGGTCTCCCACACATCACCCACCACAAACACCCTGCATTGTTGTGAAACATTTGTTAACAAATCATGAAAGAACATCATCAAAGTATTACTACTAACTATAGTCTGTATCTTCCTCCCCTATACATTTCTTAAGGATTTATTTACTTACTTTTATCCATTTTTACCCCCACCCCCCGTTTTTGCTGTTTCTGTGTCCATTCGCTGGGCAACTCTCTGTGTCCGTTTCCTGCCCTCTCTTTTCATCCTTCTCCTCCTGTCTTCACTGGGATCCGATCCTCGGAATCTCCGATGTGGGAGAGAGGCATCCTACCACCTGTGCCACCTTAGTTCCTGGTTTTTCGGTGCAGCTCGTCTTTTCTCTCCCTTGTGTCACTCTCCTGTTATGTCATCATCTTGCTGCATGGCTCATGGGGCCTGGCAGCTCATCCACGCACGAGGCCTGACAGCTCACCTGCGCACGAGACCTGGTGGCTTACCCGCGCACAGGGCCTGGTGGCCCACGCACCTTCTATATTTTTCTTTTTTTAAAATTTTTACTGGGACATCCTGGGGATCAAACCCAGGTCCCTCCATATGGGAGACAGACACCCAACCACCTGAGCCACATCCATCCACCTGCTATATCTCTTATATTTTTTAAGGTTGACCAAAGATACCCAAAGTTACAGTCTTTTCCCATACAGGATGGTCATATAATAAATCAGGCTTAGTTTATCACCAGCATACTAAAAACCAGACCTAGAGAAAAAAACTAGGTCTAGGGACACGCATGGTTTCTAGTATAGCAAATGTTTAGCCTACCCTGGTTATCACAAAATCAGGACAGCAAGAATATTTGCAATCAGAGCATTTATTCCTTCTGCTCTTTCCCTGCTTTGGTACATTTTTGGTACTACAGCTCCGATCAGACAGCCCCCTTCTAGGGTTCTACTCTTAGGCTGCATCCAGTTAGGACATGTCCTTTCCTTGTTCCTTCAGGCTTAGGCTTCTTAATTTATCTGTTTCTTACCTTAATTTATTCCTCTAATCTTGACGCCTCTATAAAAAGTCCTTTCACTGATAAATCTCTTCAAAAATCCCATATGAGGGTGTTCTTTGTTTCCTGTCAGGTTCCTGATTCATACAGATGCACAGAAAAAAAACTGGCATTATATCCAGCAAAACAAGTGTGTGCATTCTTTGTGTGGTATTTTCCCCTATAGTCTAATTTTTCTAAATTAGACATATAATTATTTTCCAATATAAGGAAAATGCAGTTAAAACATCCTTCTATAAATGAGAGAGAATATATCAATGCAAATAAATAATGCTGGTATGGAACAATCAAGAACTGTTATCTTTTAGCTTCTTGTTATAGCCGACTAAATTAATCCTATTGCGTCTCACATTCAACACCAAGTCCTAGCCATGTCCTTCCAAAATGAGCTAGAAAGAAAGGAAAAGGGCAAAGAAAGTGAATGTATCTGAAAACAAGTGAAAGGTGACATTTATACCTGTGAGAAATTAATGCTTACTCCCTCTATTCTTCACATATGAATGGAAAGGAAAGGCCTTCCCCTCCATTGTTTTGGGGATAAAAAGTTTAAGCAGCATGTTCCTAGCCCCTATCTACCCCATTTCTTCCCCTCTTTCCTCTTTCCCTCTGTAAAAGAGGTGTCTTTCCTAACTGAACAGTTCAGAAAGAACCAAGCAAGTTCCACAGAGTGCCTTCTATGGTGACCCTCTCCTTGGGAAACCTGTCCTCTGATTACACAGGTGCTTCTATCCATTGATGCCAACAGACTGCATCAGAAATGGTGGCCTGAGTTATTTCATCTCTGCTAATAATAGGGTGGGCATGGTTAACTCATTGTGGGAAGTATTAGGACACCCATGAGATTGAAAATACATATCATGTTTGTTTGTTTTTTAATTCAGCCTTTAATATCACATTAAAGCTGATATTTTGATGTCTGTCCCTATAATTCCTTATCTATTCCTCAAGAGGTTCCAAACTGGAGAGAGACGGGAAAGACTATTGTGCTGATGCTTTCAAACTTCAATAACATTTAGATTCCTTTTATTTTGCTTTTAAGATCTACTAGTTCACTAAAATGGAAAGATTTAAAAATAAAGAATCTAAAGCAAAATTATGTATTTAAACAATAAACACTTTGGACATGCAGGAAACTATCAAGGCTTATAAAGATTCATAAATACTATATTTATGTGTAAAAATTTGCATACATGGGAACATGAAATGTAAGGATACCTGTTTGAGCACAGTTAAGAATATAAGAGTTCTATAAATTTCAAACTGAGAGATTCTAAAACTTGACCTAATTCTACCTGATTAGTTTTTTTTTAGAGTAATATTTAAATTATAAAGAGAAAGCCTGTGTTTCTAGTTCTTGGATTGAAAGGTAAAAACTCTCAAGCCAGTGTACTCTGAAGTAAATAACAGCAAGCAAATAAGACCCATAGGGGTCTTTTTGAAAGATGTGTATTTTTTGTTATTCTAAAGGTTTTACATGACTACTGTAGACGTTTTCAAAAAAGTATGGAAAATATATAAAGGAAAATAAATCATGAAATCACACAGATCAGATTCAATAATTTATATATTTCTTTTGAAACTCTACATAAAATTACTCTATTTTTATAGATAGCTAATACAGTATTTTACAATTTATATTATATCTCTTTTTTTCATTTTAAGTATATGTAGAAGCAGTAGAGCAGTTAAGAAAACAATTTCCAGAGTAAGACTGATAGGTTTTGAATCCGGATTCTACCACTTTTGAGTTCTCTAACCTTAGACAAGTTCCTTCATCTTTCTAAGTCTAAATTCCCTCCTCTAAGATGGAGATAAAACATAGTACCTGTTATGGTTTTTGTGAACTTTAAGGAGATAATCCATATAATCAAAAGCTCGAGTCTCTGTCCTGTGTAAACATGCCAATGGGAGAAATATAAATCCTCCCCCCCTTTCTCTCTCTCTCTCTCTCTCTCTCTCTCTCACACACACACACACACACACACACACACACTTAGACATTCATAAATGGTATAATAACATAAAGCCAGGTTAAGTGTATAGAGTGAAATGGTGGGGTGCTGATATGGATAAGGTATTCAGGGAAAGAGCAACCTGCATGAAGCAAGGAAGCAGTCACACACAGCTCTAGGCAAAGAAAAACAAGTACACAGACCTGAGTTAGAGACAAGATGGGCATGTTCAAGCTACAATGAGGAGGTTCATATACCTAAAGCAGAATGAACAAGGCAGAGATTGGCATGGAGAGATAATCAAGAACTAGGTCATTTAGGAATTTTAGGAAATTTTATTTTATTTGACTATGACATGAAGTCAGAGGGCAGTTTTAAGCTGTGAGGTTAAAATAAACAAACAGACAAACAAAAAAACAACTTGAAAACAGTGTAGACAAAATCTGTCCAGGGCAAGGGTGTAAGCAGAGAGAACAGTGAGGGTGTTCGAGCAATAGGAGGAAGGTAAAGATCGCTTGGGCCAGAGCACTAGCATACCAAGGGTGGTATATTAAAAGAGCAGTGAGGGGGAACATTGTCTGTAGAGAATTTAAAAATAATAAAACAGAATTAAAGATAGTCTGCTTTTTATTATCGCCATGCCTCCAGCACGTCTAAACAACATCAGTGAGCAAATACTCTCCCCCAAAAGGGGCA
This sequence comes from Cabassous unicinctus, assembly GCA_029593785.1. Classification (NCBI taxonomy): domain Eukaryota; kingdom Metazoa; phylum Chordata; class Mammalia; order Cingulata; family Chlamyphoridae; genus Cabassous; species Cabassous unicinctus. The sequence goes on from JAQZBX010000814.1 coordinate 11,818, forward strand.
AACTGCTCCCTTTGCCCCAGTCCACCCTCTTTATGCTACTGGACCAGGATGAAAACCAAAAAACTGTTAAAACACTTTCATATGAAGGAAGAGTTGACAGATATTTGAAGGTGGTGTCAACAGATTTTCTGATGAATTGGATAGAATGTGTAAGAAAATGCATCTCAGAAAAACTTCCTGCATCATTTGGGTGATATGTCATTGCTTATGATGCTACCTTTACTATGTACAATAAAGTATATAGTAAACTATGAAGTGTATAGTAAACTTCATATATGGCCTAGGATATGTTCACAGATTATATACTCCATTGATTTTTCTTTCAATTAATTTACCAGTTCCATAGTAAATTAATTATGTTCCTTTATAATGTATTTTAAAATTAGGTAAATAAAGTGTCCATTAATTAATCTTATTTTTCAAAGAGTTCTTGACTATTCATGTTCATTGATTAGTGTATTAGTCAAGATGCTTGTGGCTACAGGTATCAGAAACCCCAATGGGAACGACAGTAAGGAACCTTATTATCTCACCTAAGAGAAAGTACACAGGTAGGGCAGATTCCAGTTCTGGTTGATTCAGCAAGTCTAAGATGTTTTCAAGGAATCAGACTATTTCACTCTGTTCAGCCATCCTCAGTGTTGGCTCCATCCTTGGACTGGCAGTAGTGTGATCCTTGCAGCTCTACCAATTATACAGAGACAAGACAACATCCAGGGGAAGTAATGAGACGTCTCTTCCTGTGGCTCTCAGAAGAGAGAAAACTAATTTTGAAGGTCCTCAAGCAGATTTCCCTCATGTCTTTTGGAACAGAATTGAGTTATGTGCAGATCTCAGAACGAGGCCCTGGAAAGGAAATGATTACTTTTAGATCTGCCAATGGTATCAGCTGTGGAAAGGGAGTGGGAAGTGGGGGTTACAAGAATAGTATAGGGGGAAGGAGAAAGGGAAGGAGAGAAGGAAGAGAAGGAGAAAGGAAAGGAGCTAGGCAGGAAGAGAGGTAACTTTAACTCTTAGAGCTGCATGAAAATAACTGCGGAGGCAGACTTTCTGTCCCTGGCAGTGTTTGGGAAGAAGTTGGAAGAGCGTGGCTTTTGATAGGAAAGAGAAAACCAAAGATGGGATTTGAATTAAACCAGTGACTTAGAACTTTTTTTGTAAAGACAACACATAGTATTACATACATTTACATCCCAACTCTAGGGATATAATCTCACACTATATACACAATCCCAAACTATATGCACATATAACTGAATCAAAAGTTTCACAAACAGCACTTATCCTTAGTACATGTGAAACAATCTGATATTTTCTATTCTACGTTATACCATTTTTATTGCTGTACAACATTAATTTCATGACATGGTTGTTGGTCTCAAGCTATAATCTGAAAAACCCTGGTCTAGTAGATCTCTCAGAGCATTGTCTACAACACCTCAAAATGTGTTATGACGTTCCCTCATGCTGGCAATTTTTTGTATCAAGTTTATGTAATGATTTGCCTCTTTAATTATTATTTACTCTGTGTGGTTTATGAGAAAGTTTGCCTGAGGAAATCAAGGTATACTGGATGAATTGCTTGCCAGAGAGCAAAGGGAAACCAACTCCACAGGCATGTTCCATACTCTCAGTACCAGCAAACCTCTAAACAAGCTACTAGTGGGAAATTGGAATTCTGGGAAACTCTAACAAGGCAACCTCAGCAAGTGTTTCTGTATCAAATGCAGCTATATAAACAGCACGATTTAGTCTATGGGATTGTACAATTATATATATTATATATATTGTATATATAATATATACAATTAATCTATTTATTTTATACTAACCAATATAGTTTAATTGTGTGGCATTTTAACTCCTCATTTTGTATTAAGAAAAAAACATGTTCATACTTTGACTCTTATTCCAAGGAAGTAAATTAAAATTCAAAGTGTTTAGCTTAGAAGAGAGTTGGTGAATGTTTATTTTACCTTTCTTTTGAGCATTTCTGTCCCAAAAGCCAGGCAGTATTTTGCATTTTGGTCATTTTTCTTTTGCTGAGATAATGAGGGTGGGGACTCTTTACAACTGCAGGCAATTGCTTTGAGTGCTAAGAACTTTGAAAGAGATTAGCCCCATTGATATTCTCTTCCTTTTTTGAGGAGAGAAGTGGTGCCTTCCCCAGAGTGTAGGATGACGGACAGCTATTGAATAGAAACCACTTTTGTCTAGCAGATAGTATGGTATTAAATATTCTCTTCTCAAAGATATATATGCAACATTAGAAAGTTCCCTAAGATGATTGGGAGTCTCATTACACTGACTCGTTAATTTTGTTTTAACCTACAAAGTTAAATTTGGTATCATTTGCCTGGAAAATGTCTTTAAATGGGTTTGAGATGAATTCTATTGTTATTAAGCCAGCCAATTTGGTAGTGAGCAAGTTAATTATCCTGGGGATAAAAAGGAAAAAAAGCTGTGTGATTTCTGCCAACAATACAGTGAAAAATATGTGAGTGAACTATTTGGAGGCCTGCCCACCCAGTAGGACTTTGCTAAGTGGTGACCTGTCTCTCCTGTGTGAGTTCATCAAAGACAACTTTCTTTCTTTGATTTAAAAATGTTACAGCTTGCTAGAATTCAGATAAAATCATATGGATAATATGAGTTTTATGCCACATGACTCTACATGCATTATGTTGTTGTAGTTGTTTGAGAAAGGTTCAATTAGCAAAAATCTCAATTCAAATGACCTCTCTGTCATTAAAAAGAAAAACTTGCCTTCTTGGGAGAGGGATATATATATATTTTTTTAATTCCAAGAGTTTCATTTCTATCCAATGCCTGGCTTAAATACAAGAGCCGCATCTACTGATTAACTTGTTCCTGCAGACAATCAGTTAGATACTAAAATCTTTTGAAGGTCATCATGTCCTTTCCTTTCTGAAAGCATCCCTTGAAGTTCAACATTTTAGCAAGTTTCTATTGCCTTGGTGTTCCTTGCTCTGTTATATATACATAAAAAGAAGCATGGCTTTCATCCAGAGAAGGTAATAAAAACCTGTGATTTAGTAAATAAGTATCATCAAATAAGCGTTTTATTTATGCTATCCAGACTACCTATATCAGGATATCACAAGCAATGATCAATTTCAGGTCAACTGGATAAGTGTAATAGAAGTGGCATGGTATAAGCTCATGATTGTATCCTGAGGTTTAAAACAGTGCATTTGATGAGATAGCATGTTGCTGTATCCTCTTTGGTCTTATCACCTGTACACTTGAGATAATCTACCCATGTAAACTCTAAGAGCCAGTTTCCTGGGAAAGGACCTATCATATAATTATAGACATTTCTTCAGAGTGTTAGAAATTAAAATCTCCCATCATCTTCATCCCTAGAACTTTATAATTAAAGTCCCAATATCACCATCAAAGATCCTGGGCAGGCTCCATGTTGGCACTGGAATGGAGAAATAACAAAGAGTAAGGAATTGCCTGAAAGATATCTAGGGCCAGAAGGCTGCTATCCTGCCTTTACCTATATGAATACCTCACAGGATCCCAATATTTTGTTACTTCTTAGCCCTGGAAACTAGAGGCAACAAGATCTTTCCAAGATCATCACAATTTTCAGGGTAATGAAGTAAGGTAAGAAAATTCTCATCTACTGGTATGGTCACTTTTACTTGGGGCCACCACCTTAGTTATGTTAGGCTTTTGTTATGATGGTAAAGATTTGAAAGACCAGGTTTGACTCCTTTACATTGAGATAGATTGTTTCTGGGTTTTTAGAAGATGTGGAAGCCCTCCATTTCCAGTGACCTTTTCTCTATTTAAAAAAAATATTTTTTTTTCTTTTGATTTACTTTTTTTTATTGCAAATTTTTTTCAAGATTTATTTTTTATTTACTTTATTTATCCCCCCTTCCCATAGATATTTCTGCTCGTCTGTCTGCTCATTGTTTGCTTGCCTTTTCCAGGCGGTACCGGGAACTGAACCCGGAACCTCTCACTTGAGAGATGAGTGCCCCATGGACTGAGCCACATCCACTCACCATGGGATACAGTGTCTACTGACTTGTGGCCTCTGCTTGTTGTGGCAGGGATGGAGTCTAGCTCTGTTGTGGTGGGAGGCGGCGTCTAGCTCTGTTGCGGGAGTGTCTAGCTCTGTTGCGGAGGCAGCATCTGCTCGTCTTCTTTTAGGAGGCACCAGGACCCAAACCCGGGACCTCCCCTGTGGTAGTCAGGCGCCCAACTGTTTAAGCCACATCCACTTCCCTTGATTTACATTTTTGCATTACCCATGTGCAGATACTAGGATCTCAATAAATATTTGTTGGTTGATAACTGCACAGAAAACAACATTTATTGAGGATCTTTGGCCCTAGTTGTTTTCAGTGTTTTTTAATGAGCTTTTCAGATCATTTCTCAAAAACCCTCAAACACTTTTAAAATTTAAATTTGACCATATTTTTTGTCAACTTTGCTTCACTTCTAAAGGAGAACGTTGGTTCCTTGCATTGAAAGAATTAGCTCTACTCCCATGTGTTTAAAAAAAAAAAAGATTTTTTTATCCTATTCTATGAATTCAATGGTCCCATATTTGTAGGTTGAAAAATTAGGCCTGCAGATATTGATTCACAACTGACATCAATATATCAAATGATACTGATGTTCTTTAAGAACAATAAATAAATAAATACCATATATTTTAAGTAAATTTTTTTAATGTCAAAAAAAATTCAGTTAATGTTACCTGCATGTATTAGCCAGCATAGTTATCTGTACTAAAAAAAAAAAAAAAAAAAATCAATCCCCAAATCATGTAGCTTAACATGAAAAATATTTACTTCTCACTTATATTTAATCCAATGTGCGGAAGGCTGTGTGCTCCATATTTTTTCTTTTTCCTCAGTGGCCCAGATGACAAAGGCTCTGCCATTTTCAACATGCAGTTGAAGAAGTCACCCTAGATGTCGATATCTAGCCCATAGAGAGGAGAAGAGAGGGAAGAGAAGGAAATTCTTCTCCTTAATCAACTTTATGTAGATGTAAAATAAATATTTTCTACTCTTAGGGCCAAAGGTCTTCAATAAATATCTACTTCATTTAGTTTGACAAGAACTAGTTTCATGGCTCTGCCTAGATACAAGGGATTTTCTGGTATAGCAGCCATTTTCAAGCAGCAACTCTACTCTGTGGAAGGGGGTCTGAATGGTGGACAGCCAAGAATGTCTACACATTGTTTTCTTTCTTGGGTTGCAATCAACAGAGAATGACTCTGGCCAGCTCAGGTAAGAAAAGAATAAATTAGTAGAACATGAGGCAGCTTGCAGAATCCCAAATAAAGGTTAAACTGAAGAACGAGATCTCAGAAAATACTGGAATCAGAGAATATCCAGGGATCAGAGCAACTCTTTTAACGGGCATGGTCTTCAGAGTACTGTCAACAAAATGAGATGGCTCCAAGCACTTCCAGTCCAGGTAGCATTTCAGTCAAAATTCAGATTCAGTGAGAGAACCTCTGGTTAGCAGGTCATTTTTCTTCCTCTTGACTAGAGGTGAGTGCAGTACCTTGATTAACAGTCCTCCAAGATTATTTCCAGATGGGGAGAGGAAGGTCCCCAGAGCCAAAGCAAAATACAGGCACTGTTGTCAGAAGAATGATAGAGAATAGGTAAAGTAAACTACACGTATGTTTTTAAAAATCTTTTAGTTTGATATATTCAATAGCAAGAAAACAGTTTCTCATCCAAATACCAAGAAAAAAGGACTAAAATCAATATCAAAAGTCTACTAAAAGATTTAGTAATCTATCAGTTATAACACCTTTTCTCTTCTTGTAATAGGACAGGAGATTCCTTCTCTTGAATCTTGTTCTATGACCTCAGATAAATTTTTGAATTCCTCAGTAGCTAAGTTTCTTTATGTATAAAAGAGCAGACCGGAATATTTTCTGTTATGTGAGGCAGTGGTAGGTAGGTGTGGGGAGTGATGGGGAAACAGCAGTGAATATTGATGAGTTTATCATTTCACATATTATGATTTCCCTGGAATATTCCATGATAATATGAGGTCATTACTGTTTAAAAGTAAAAGTATACTTTTCCAGAGACATTAGAATATACTCATTTCAACCCATGTGTTTAGGGTGCCCCCAGATTATGCAATGTTTTATTAAAGGCTTTTGTTAATGATAGTGTACTCAAATATAATGTTTGCCACCATTCTCTGTCAAAAATGTGTGGGGTGAAATAGATCCAAATGAACAATATTTAAGTGGATAAATTTTAAGATGCTGCAAAGATAAGAACTTGTTGATAAAAAACAATATTATTATTAGAGTTAGATATGCTTTAGATAGTCATCCCTAAAAATGAATATCAGGTTTGAAAATTATACGATAGATGTGTAGAAAATTGTAAAACATTACAATGGAAAAATCCTCCAAGGATCTAAATATGCCTCACTTATCAATTCACTCTGCCCCATAGTGGTAGTTCTTTAAGGTAGGCAACTAAATTGTCTTTCAAAGGTTTATTTTAGCAAATGGCTGCTCTCTATATGTACAAAGAAAATGAAATAACTATAATTTTGTGGATTTTTAAAAGGTAAGCTAACAAAAAGATTCCTTTCCTTTATCTTTGATTACAAAGAATCCACAGTATATGTACTTTTCCCTGGGGAACACAATAAAACAATCTTCCCTTGAATCTGTATTCAAATGTCTCATGTAACAATATAAGAATTGTAATGGTCATTTTTAAAGTTTCCTAGGGTTGCTCACTGTCTCATGAGAAATTCTAGTGGATTTTATGATGTGCAGTGTGTGTATAAATATGTTTGTATATGTATTTATACATATATCATTTTTAATTAATTAGCAAGTAAAAGTAGTATTTTTACTTTCAAGTTAGTTACAGTATTTTTCTAGACATTATTATCAGATCTCTGAAGTTAGAATTTTAGGCTACATTATTCATTTAATTTTTAATTTATATTTGTGGAATAGCTCTTATATGTTGATAACTAGGGCTAAACCCTAACACCAGGAATGCTCATAAATTAAAAGTTAATTTAGGTCAAATTTCAAGGATAATGTTTTGGAATGATACTCTATTAATGGCAACTTGCAGTATGTGAAAATATATTTATCTAAAACCTAAAACCATTTTTCTTGCCAATGAATATGAAATTATTGCCTTGTTATACATGTATATATTCCTAATTTCAGGCAAAAGCAGCCTCATTCACACCTTTGCCCTTGAATTTTCTTTAACTTATTTTTCTTAACGTATGGCCTATTACAAAGGACTATCTATTTTGCTTACCAAATAGTGCAAAATCTTCTCCCATAGAAGAATTGTCTTCAGAAAGACTGACCTGGTCATGCCACTTCGATTCTTTAAAACCCTTCATGGAACTTACTGCTTCACTAGCCGTTTCTCTAGCATTGGAAGTACTCTCAGGTTTTTACTTCGTTGCTTTGTGGATTACTGCCTTTCCCTCTTCTGCTTGGCAAACCATCATTCATTCTTTAATGTTCTATTCAAACAGCACTTTTTCTAATATCACTCCCTCATTTCTCCTCCCCAATTCCATCCCTCAGATGGAATAAATTTCTTTGTCACCCATGGTCTCATTATACTTTGTACAGATCTCTATTGATTAACAATTTGCATTAGCCCTAGTTCAGATTTCATGTGTCATCTCTCCTGCAAGTTTGAATTCCTAGTGAGAGGGGTCTATACTTACAATTGCTTTTTTCCAGTCCCTGACATTGTGTCCAGTTTATTATGGGTACTAAATTAAATATTTATGGAATACTTTGAGGTTAATTTTTTGTTAAAATATGTCATTAAAGCAGAAAGAACTCTAGAACTATCTGTGGCCTGAGAGATTAGCATTTAGTAATTAAGTTTATATATGATAATTAGCTTATAAAATTTGTAATTATGACAGCAAAATCTAAAGCGTGAGGACAATGACTGTTCAAAGTCTCTCTGTCCTAGAGAGAAATAGAAGTTTTTGTTTCTCAGAGGGTCAGATGATTGAGAATACAGTAAGAATTACACCATAAGACGGTGGCCTTTTGTCAAAAAAAAAAAAGAGAAAAACCCCCAAAAAACACTCTTCATGGAAGTTTTTATATCTATTTTACATTTTGTGTTGATGTGTTTATAGTATGGCTAAGTAGTTAGCACTGGAGTTTATTGTGTATTGATAGTACTTCTGCTAGTGCCAAATTAACATTCCAATGAAGTTTTCACAATAATTAATAAAGACCATGAGTTTGTTCTTATAAGCAGAGATTTAAAATGGCTTAATAATAATGTCCTATTTATGGAAAAATAGTCAAGATAAATTTTAATTGAAAAAAGCAGAGGTGTTTTTGTGTGTGTATGTTTTTATGTGTACACATACACAGAAGAAGAAACTGAGAGCAAATATAGGTAGTTATCTTTCTTTTCTAAATTTTCTATAATGTTCATATTTAATTTTTCTTAGCCCTCAAATCTTATTTTTGAAGAAATATTATTCAAATCTAGTTAATTAGATATAATTAAGATATTTTTGGAATAAAAAGTTCATGTTTGAATTATTTTTCTTTAGATAGGTGACACTAGATTTCTGCAAACACTGCAGTATATTTTTATAATAAATTAATCTAGGAAATTGGAATGTAGGACTCTTATAGTTGCTGCACGGTGTAGTTTGTAAAATAATGAAAGTGATAGCAATCAATGTGGAAAATTGCATATATAAAATTGAAAACAGATGCTAATATACAGGTGGTTGAACAAAAATAATATGACCCTGGTTCAGCACTCTTGTGCTAAAGGAACATCTGCATGTGTGTATTTTATCCCAAAGCTAGAACTTGCTAACAAGAAAGAAAAACAAGAAATTTGAGTGAATAGAGTTAAATTAAAACATGAATTTCAAGGTGATCATTAAATCTGCATTGGTTTTGAATACCTATAAAGTAATGAGTTTGATTCATATGAGCCATGAATGTAAATATTTTATAGATATATCATCATATGTGTATATATAGCTAGGTTTATTTTATATCACACATAGTTTTGAGCTATATTAAAGTAATATTTCTAATTTCTAATACCCAATGTCTGAAGCAAAATCTTTCTTACACAAATATTCTGATATTTTTTGTTATTAAGAAATATTTTCTGGAAATATGCTCTTTGAAACCCTTTTTCTGGATGTCCTGTTACATAATACATATAATACATAATATGTAAGGAATTAACACAGCTGTCCTATCATTCAATAGAATGCATATATGGTAAGTATGATGACATACTTACTATTCAACTCTTAAGTTTGCCACCAAAACAAATATGATGTGCACCTACAACTATACAACATTATTACAGTTATGTAATAATGAATAATGAAATAATGAATCACTTACCTACTCCTAGAAATATATGGTAAAACAAAAGTTAAGTGTATACAATAAAAAATCATCTGGCCCTGTGAGTTTGTTGTAATAGTTTTTGGTCTTCATCATTTGCCAACTTAGAAAGAGAAGATGGGCTGCATTCTAAAAAACAAACACAACATTTTCTGGTAATGTTTTCATAGCCCACGTTGGTTCCATTGAGTTTCATGCTACCAGTTGGTATAATTATTTTTTTATTTGTCTATAATATTGAGAGCATATTAAATGGGCAATGTGTCAAGAATCATTAGGCCCTGTAATGCTGAAACCCCAGTGGATAAACTGCCTCTTGTATAGAAGAAACCAGTTACCTGTAGACCTGTCAGTTTTACTTAGCAAAGACCATCTGTTTTTAGCCACCTCTTTTCTCAGAGCAGTGATTCCTCTTCCATGGGGGACTGTTCCATGACATCAAAACACCTTTCTCAAAAAAAATGGCCTCTCTTTCCTTTACATCTTTCTGTTCCATCTTAACTGGGTTGTTTTTCGTAGAACCCACAAAGTTGGAACGAGATAACTGGAGGTGAAATAAAAAGAATCTGATAGACAATGCCTTTAACAAAATAGGTATGTTATAGATGTGCTCGGATATATTTATGGCTACAGGAAGCTTTTTTCTGGACAATAATTATCATGCAATATTTACATGTATGTGTGTCTCTGGCTTTTCTAATAGCAGTAAGCCAACAGGTATTTGTCAACCACATAAAACTGGTATGTTTAAATTTAAATTTAATTTGAAATCATAAGGAACATTATAGGCAGAAAAAAACGGTTTCAGTGTGCCTAGAATGTAACAGTTCATATATTATTAGTTTTAAGAAAAATACGTAATTAGTGTTAGAATAGTACAGATATTACTAAGTCACTGTGGCTGACTCTTCTCAGGAAGAAACTGACAATTTTATTATAAATCCACCTAGGTAAATAGCATGGATGTATGTAAAACTATACAAATTAGCAAAGTTCTGTATCCTTCACTGCCCATTTCATGACAAACTAATATCTATTTTACTAGACACTAGAATGCATATATTTAAAGTACCAGAGACTACAGTACCTGCATTGCCTATAGTCAGGGAGTAATTGAAATGGAAATTGGGAATTTACTCAGTGGCCTGTGCTCAAGTTTGCATGTTTTATACACTTATCCAGGAAAGAAGAAAGTAAGTCTGAAGTTTCTCATTTCTTGGCATTTAGGAGATTTGTCCAGAACAGAGTGGGAAATTTTTGTTCTAATCCTCTTTGCTCATAGAATAACACAGTGGTCTTCAGTGAGTTAATGAGTAATAGCTTCAGTAAAAGGACAGTTGACCATAAAAATTACCCAGAACTCAGAATTAGTAGGCAGTTCTATTATAGTCCATGGAATAGTATTCAGGGTTCACGTATTCCCAAGATAAATTTCTATAAGCTATAAATAGATTATAACTTCCATCTAATTTAATTACCAATGAATTTTTTCTAAGGAGTCTGCATTCATCCTCTTTCTAAATGACAATTTAGTGCAGTAAGAAGAGGGTGGCATTTAGGAAAGCAATATGCACTGTAGTAATATAGAGTCATCCCAAAAGTAAGGAAGAGAATGGCTGGATACTTGGCACTGGGCCAACTGTTTATTATTGAAATTAAGTATAAATTGTGAATGGTGTCTTTGCAGTGTATGTTCTGATTATGGTTCTAAAATTAGATTTTTTTTTTTATATCGAATCAAAATAACTTTTCCTGAATAATCAGCAACTCAGGCTGAATGCAAAAGTTCTAATACTGGGCTAGCCCCAAAATGATCTTTGACCTTTGACCTTTTCCCAGTCTAAACTCACACCAAAAATCTACCTGGGGTGATTTGGGGCCTTAAGTGGATTTCATTACAAATTTGTGTTTTCTGTTAGCTAAGGTCATGCATGATTGGTTTAGTTATCATTTTTATTAAAGAGATAAGTATTCCAAACTAGCCAAAATTAACAAGAATTCTGGGTAATTTCACTAATTTAGCAATAGTTTATATTTTCCAGTTAAATTTTGAAATAATTTTATAAAAAGTAACATAAATATTGTTTTGAAAGTATTAAATTAGCAATCGTCAGAATATGTGTTAACAGAGAATACCTAGGAAGGGGAAAAGGAAATAAATATAAGCAGATGTAACAAAGTATTTAAAATGAGAAGTGAGATTTTTATATTTTAAACATTAGTGGGCTTGTAACACATCACTATCACTCTTCATATTAACTACGTTGACAGAAACATGTCAAATCAACATGAAATAATAAGCATAGAGAAAGGAGATCATACTTCTTGGTAAAAAAAGGTGGTATAAAATAGAGGACTCTGATTTGACATGGCATAAAATATAATGGGCTTTTCTCTGTCAAGGTGATACCAAGGGACTTTCAAGCATAGCTTCCTGTCTTATAAATGGTCTTTTTTCTCATTTCCTTCCCCTGCTACTCTAGGGACACAATGAAGGAGTATGAATGATGGAGGAACATGTAAAATCTTCTCTACTCAGACATTCTCTTTAAAGGGCACAAGAATTTGTGGAGCATGACTCTTGTTCCACATACTTTTCCATCTTTCCTTCCTCCACTTTTACTCCATTCTTTACACATGTATGTTTAAATTTTCTAAATTCTTGTCATTCTTTGACATTGCCACTTTCAGAAGAAGTAGAATTGGTTGTATGTGTTTCATTCAGGCAAGTACCCAGTAGTCAGGTAGAAAAGTTAAAGTTATGCATTAATGTAAAAAAATAGGAACTGTTGAAAACATAGTTCCAATCTGGCCAAGGTTGCCTCCTCCATCACAGTGACTTGAAGTTCATTTTTGGGTGGCCCCTAGCATCCCAACTGCGCACTATTAAACCCCACCTCCCTACACGGGCACACACACACACACCCACACACACACACATATTCACTGAGAACCAAAAATGGGACTCACACGAACAATACAGATGCAACAACAATTTAAAATCCTTTATTACCTAAGAAGTTTTGTAATTTTTAATCTTCTATGTATTTCCCACTAGACTGACCACAGAGTAAAATTAAATGACAGATGTATCTTTCCCTTCCTCCTCTCTACTTTTTGCCCAAAGTGACAAATCTATAACAGTACACATGGGAAAATTTAAAACAAAATCCAGGGTACATTATAAATAGATAATAAGCTCTGAAGTTATCAGAAGTTTACTCAATTTATTATCCTTACATTTTTGAAACTATAAGTAATCCATTTCCTCACTTGAAAAGTAAAAATACCAATGCCTTTTGTAGCACACTATTCACAAACAAACATAGTCTATGTCTTTTCAGAAAGAATAATCTAATGTGTGAATATTTAACATATAGTCTAATTAAGAGAGAGACTAAGTTATGCATTGTACATCCAAGATTAAAATTTAATAAACTTTTACTTGCAATCTCTTTTTCATTTGTACAGTGTTGATATTCTAGAAATGATAGACATGTGTATTAGCTATATGTAGTTCATGAGATGAAAAAGATTGCAAATTGTTGAGTTAAAAGGCTAGCTTTTTGTGTTTTTGTTTTGTTTTGTTTTTACTTTCAATCTTTTCACAGCTGCTGCATAATGTGTAAACTGTAAGATTACAAATTTACAAGATTGCTGGCTAAATTTCTCTCTTGAGAGTGCTGTGTCCTATGTATCAAATAGGAATTCATTCAGGGACAAATAGTGGAATATCTGACTAAGAGAAGTATAAACAAATAGGGGTTATTTTTCTTTTATAACAAGGAGTCTCTAGACCAGCTGGAACGGGGCTAGAGAAGCAAAGATGTCAGAGAGAGCTCCTCTTCAAGTCTCTAAGCCTTTTGTTCATGGTCTCAAGGTGGCTGCCACAGCTCCAAACTTGTTCAAGTCAGGAAGAAGAGGGCAAAGGGGAGACATGATCAGCTTCTTTCCCTTCAATAATGAAAGCAAAGCTTCCCAGAAATACCCTAGCAGACACCTGCCTATATATCTCATTGACTTGAAACTTGTTACATGGTTATAAACCCTTGCTGAAGGGGAGGCAGAGAAAATGGCCTTGGATGTAGGAATTAGTCAGCCTATAATGTTTCTTTCATTTTAGCTCAGAAAACTGCCCTGGCAGTCTCTATTCCCTTCACCCATGTAGCCTGAGGCTGTGTCAGCTTTAAATTCCTTTTTTTTTTAAATCTAAGAGATAGAGTCTTCTTGTGTTTTTACTGAATGGACTTGTATGGCGTCTACCCAAAGGCCCCATTGACCCTTCATGGATCGAGAACCGTATCCAAGTGGCTGAGATAAATCTAAGCCACATGAGAAGTACATCGTTTAAAAAATTGGGGAGTTTTGACATAAAAGCTGCCACTATATTCCAATGTAGTCCAAGTCTATGCTATTCCAAGTGTGGCATTTACTTTACATTTATTTACGGTACAAATTCTTAAATGCTTACTCTCAATTTCTTTACTTATCTTATCACAGACCAGTAGCAAAAAGTTAACATATTGGCACCACTTTGCAGACTACCTGTTACATGAAATAAATATGCTGTTACTCTGGTGTTTTGTTTTCAATGACACATGACAAATATCCTGAGTATTTCTACTATCTCAATGATACAATGCATGACTCCTTGTATATAATTTAAATAAAATTTGACCATCATTGTCTAGGATTAAACCCCCCCAAAGGTTATTTATGGCACATAAAGTTAGTTGAAACCCTTTCAAGTTCTACTGATAATGGTAACAACCAGTCATCCCATCCACAGTCTCTATAATTGCTAATCTTCTCTAGCTTACTTCTAACATAAACAGGGTAGCTTGGCTAACCCAGAAGAGATTAATGTTTAGACTGATTTCTTTTGCATTATATGACAGCAAAACCTTAAGCATTCTCTTTTCTACCCCATAATGTTCTAAGAAAGTACAATTTAAAGCCAGTTATTGGTTGAATAACACCTGTACATTTGTTAAGGGTGAGTCTGCAACCAGATTCAGAGCCAAAAACAAAAGGGCATAATTTGATAAAAAATCTTATTGCCTGATAGCTCACAGACATCTGTCAGCAGTTTTGGTTTCTCTTAAAGGGCAGCACATGGCTGACTGATCTCATAGCAGGATTTATAAGTGTAATTATTACCATATAATTCAACAAATCACTTTTATCACTGCAAACCTAGAGCTTTCCAATTTTTGCTGTTTAGTCATTGTGCTTTTAGGGAGATAGTCTACTATAAAATGAATTTTAATTCCAGTAGAAGGCATTCACTAAAATTTAAGTAATTTATTTACATGTTAGAAATGATGATTTCAAGTCCTTAGAGTGATTTTGCGTGTGTGTGTTCTTTGGCATTTAGAATGTTGCTACCGTTATTTTAAAAATACAGCACCTGGACCTTCCAAGGCCACATTGGTTATTAACATCAATACTGAGTTGTACTTATTAACATCAATAGTTAACATGCATAGCTGAGTGACAAGGTAGATTTGCACAAAGAAATGTGTCCTATTTGCGAAGACTGAAAAATGCTTTAAAAAGAGCTCATTCTAGAGGCAGCACTACTTTCTAAGCACATTCCGCTGAAATCCAGCATGTACATACAGTTCAAGAAAATGAGTAACCTTTCTGAGCTTGGGTCTGCCTATCTCAGAAGGCCATTGTATGCATAAAATGAGATATTTTATGTAAATTAGTGAGCATAATTTCTGCCACATAATATGCCCTTGATAACTTATGGATATTGTATGAAAGCTTATTTCTTAGTTACTGGGTGGAAGCTCTTTGCTTTTGGAAATGAGCTTACTAATTTGGAGCAACATGAGACAAAGAGACAAAACATATTAACCTAAATAGATATACCTGTATTAAATGTCCCTGAATGAATTGCTATATGATAAAATGAGTTTACAGAATGGTAGTGAGGTGAATTACATATATAGAGACAAGAACTAGAGAAATTACAAAGAGATATTTCCTTAAACATTAAACAAATATGGTACAAAACACATCTGTTATTTGATTTCAAGGAATAGAGAACAGTACATAACTGAAATATTTTGAGACGTTTTCATAGATCAGGCAGGACTTGCAAGGTAGCTAGGAACTGGATTAGTGGAGATCTGACCAAATGTGCCTATATAGTCCAGGATTTGGTGACAAAGGGCTGAAAGGGATAGATGTATAGTCACATGGAAATCAGAGACCATTGTATTTAGACACACCCATCCCAAATATGATCATCCTTCATCCTATTTCTCAATCTGAACTTATCTTCTTTTTGTAATTATTTACTTACTTACAACTACCCCCCCCCACTAAAATATAAGTTCCATTAGGGCAAAGTCTTTGTTTGACTTGTTCAGCCCTCTATTCAGAAATACTTAGTGCTATACTAGAATTAAAATACAGAATGTTCAGAAAATAAAAATTGAATAAATAAATGAATGAATATGAGCTGAGAATGAAGGGATTAATTCTTTCAACAAACTTTATTGAATAAATTGTGGAATGATATTGCTTAATATTAATCAAAGAATTCCATGCTATCTTCACTCTGTAATTATTCTCAATAGTTCTCTACTGCCGCAAGAAGGAGCCATCTCAACTCATAGTGAATCCAGAGTACAGAGCAACAGAGTCTTACCTTTCCGTCAGTCCAGGTGAAAAAAAAGAAATTTGTGAGGCTTTTATTAGGTTAGATTTTTCCCTTCTTTATGCTAAACAAAGATACATTACATGGGCTGGGAAAGAAAGAAGAGTACATAAGAAATATGTTATTGGGGGTTGGAACCAATAGGGAGTAATGATGATAAAATAATTTTGTAGAATTTGATGCTAACTCTATAGCCAGTGAATAAAGGGGATATCAGATGAATTAGTAAATGTTACCATAGAGGATTTTCAATGCCTGAGAACCTTGCAGCTTCTCCCTCCTTCGATTTCAAAAATGTTAGGTAAGTGCTCTCGAACAAATGTGCCTGGAAGGAAAGGGATGGATGGAGAGAATGAAGAAGCAGATGAATGTACTATGAATCGTCATGATGGAGTTCTTTCCTATGGGATGGTAGAGGGATCAATATTAAAACTTAATTCAGATGTAGAATCATTAAGTCTTAATTTTTTTTCATCCAGTATTTTGGCTTGATGATTGCTACCCACTCTTATGTAAGATTCCATGCTATGAGATGCTGAATCTAAGATTCAAGAGTAGTATATTACATCGTCAATACAACCAGTGCTAATGATGAACCTGCTAAGCTTCTCCCTCAACTTCTTCTGCTTGTTCCTAAAAACAAGCCAATTCCAACCTTGACTCTAAGTCCCAGCAAGGCCACCCTTTCAAAATATAAAGGTCCTTCATAGTTCCCATCCATAATTCAAATAGTTACATTTGGTATGGGCAAATGTATTGGCATTTGTTATTGACAATGGGGAAAGCAAAAAAACACTCAGAAAAAGGATTCAAAATATCTCTTGTGCTTGAGGCTAAGTTCTCAGACCCCTCCTCCTCAATTATGCTATCAGGTGGCTAACAGAAATTTAGTGACTTTAGAAAAGTCTCTAAAAGCAGATGAATCAATGTTTGTTAAGGAGAAACGAATTTAACTTGAGCAGATTGTTATTGTTGAAAAGTGATGGGAGATTAAGTTTAATCAAGTTTAAAAAATAGAAATTATAAGAAAGCTTCAGGAATATTTGTTGTAGCATACAAATAGTTTCACTGGAATAAATAGAAGCTTTTCAGACTTTACCCTCTCAGGAACCACTGTGGTGAGACAATATAAACATGTATGTTGTTACTTGTAAAAATATTTATACCTTAAGTATATGTACAAGCACTAATATACAACCCTCACACAAAGTTCCTTTATATTCCTGTTTTAATCCATAAGAAGCTTCTCTTATTTTAAATAGCTTTGAAGTATTCCTTGACTTTGAACCAGCTACTTAGCAGGTAAGAGGTACTATCTTGTGAGTCATCTAGCAATTTTATTAAGTATACTGGCATGTTGGTGTTAGAAATCTTTCCAAACTGGGAAAAATAACATCTTGGAAAGCTTATTTCACCATTCGTTCTGATTATTAAATCTAAGCACCCATATATCCATTCATTCATTCATTCAACAAATATTGTTCTTTGGTCAGAAAGCAAGAGCATTTCCAAAATTTGTCAGCGACTTAAGCTCACATCACATTGGTGATATATGAGCCACAGGGCTGCCTCTAGCTGCAAAGAAAACTGGAAAAGAGGCCTTCCATCCTCTGCAGCAGAAGGCAGCATGGGAGATGGGGATTGAAATTTGGTTAATTTAAGCAATGTGTGACATAATAAATAATGGAAATAACCTGTTGGAGACAAGTCAGGCTAACCAAATCATAACTGTTTAGTTCTTTCAGATTACTCTCATGACTCCAAACTTTTTAGCCTTCCTGTTTTCCTGTTAGAGGAAAACAATGTAGGAAAAAAATGAGGAAAATGACATGGTCTCCAAACTTTTGTACAAAGTACCGTGTAATACTTTGAGCTATCTTTTATGTCTCCACATTCCTCTTCTTTATTATCATAGTGCATTTTTCTCTATTTGAGAGGTTTTCAGATTAGAGGGAACTTGAGAACATATGCATTTGAAAGTTGAGACTCAACTCCAGCAACTCTATCCAGAACAGTAAGAAGCACCAAGGTATGGGAATTTAAATAGATCAAAGTGCCTGTCCCACTGCCTCTGCCCATATCAACCCCCTTCTTTTGCCAAACCAGTTTTCATTGAATATTTGTCCCTCACATAGCTAAATCTCTCTCTTGACCATAACGTTTAACTTGAGAATGGTTCACTGAGGCAAGAAAATGAAAGTCTACAGTTAAAATTTCAGAGGCCCTGACAGTAAAATAAATATGCTGATTAGACATAACAATTAAGTATATTTAAAAATGCAGGACGGATCGATAAGGGAGACTTATTCTTGTTTCACCCAAACTTTCAGAGATGTGTTTGTTGCATATTCAATCATTTAACACATTTATAAAACATGTGCCATGTGCCAAGCTTAGGGTAACATTGTAGATATTCCCTGTATTTAGTCTTTGTTTAGTAACAATTATAATGTAGTCTAAAGATTGTCTTGTTGTAGTTATTTTAAATATGATTCTTCAAATCATAAATGAAAACAATAAATGAAAATAAAATCCGTATTTTAAAATAAAAGGGAATTATTAATTAGATATGTGGATTTCTTTCCTTTGTATTTTAAACATTAAACATTTTTTAGTACCTAATTCACATAGATTTCTTTATAAAAAATGTAACTCTTTGCAAACACAAATGTAATTGCTCAGTCTTCAGAGGCAAGATGGGTCTACTACTCAGTCTTTCCTTACCCTTCTATCTACCTGCTGTGGTCCTGAATACTAATTTTAGGAATTCTTTTTTTATTGTACTGAACTCCCTTTAGTCAACATTATTCAAATGTTAAAATCTCTATTGCAATTAATCTTACACTTCTTAAACAATATATCTGTCCTTGTAACTCATTCTTTACTCTTATCAGAGTCATCAACTAATTTCATTATAATCACTCATTGATTCAAGTGGGGGATTTTTCATCACTCTCTGTGCTTCACTTACAGCAGGTTGTGAAAGTCTGGGTATGATTTAGAAAAAAAAAAAAAAAAAGAATAGCATTTTATACTTAGCAGCATCTTTTGACCAGGAAAGAGCTCAAATCTTTACACATAAATCATGATCTTTTTTCTTTTAGTCAAGTGAAGTGAATGTTCACTTTGAGAACTAACAAGTCAATTCATATAATTACCTTGTATTGCTTAGATTTTTGCAGCACTCAAAAGGAGTCTCAGTGACTCCTCCGAGCTTTTGTCTGGGGAATGATAGGCTCACAGCTATTGGGCCTGTTAGATTAACATAGAAAGCAGAATTTGCATCTGGCCACTAGGCTTTTAGTCGTCAAATCAGCAAATGGAACTAATGTGGAATAATAATGAGAGATGTGGCTTCTGAGAACCAAAAACCAAAACATGCAATTCACACTAAAAAAAATAAGATAAAATTTTAAAAAATCAGCAACAGCAGAACATAAAAGCTGTTAACACTGTATAAATCTTATTGTTTATGTCAGTAAAAATTATCATTTTCTTTTTCAAGACATTCATGATTTTCATGCCACAAGTAGGTTGTTGAGAATTTTTTGATAACTGTTTTAAATGCTAGTCATGTAAACTGTTCCTTTTTTTTTTGAATAAAACCCTATCCTCTATCTTTGCATTTTGCACATTTTAAAATATGGACATGAACTGGAACATTTTTTTAACACTACAGTAAAATGTGCTCCTAAGAGACTACCACAAAAGCAGGAAATGCTAAGTATGATCTTTTTGTATTGAATGCATAAACACCTTTTTTGCATTTTTTCTCCATGATATTTTGATAGAGTGATTAAAATACTCCCGGAAAGAGAGAGGTTTTTAAGAGATTCTTTTAAAAAATCAATTTAATTATACGGTTAACTCCTTAAAACTCTCTTTTAATCAAACACTGAGCTAACATAGGTTATCTTTTGCATTATCACACTACCAACAATTCCCTTTAAAATATCTCATAGAATTTTCACCTATTCAGATTTTATAGTTGGAAAAATAGAATGACTAAGAATTTTAATTGAGTGAACCAGTCTTCAATGTAGCCATCTACCCTGAAATTATCTTCCTCTCCCCTGTGTTGCATTATCTAGCTCTGGCTGACCTTTATGCTTTCCATTTTTCCACCTTGCTTTATGCATATAGACATATGCAGGCAGATACCAATCACTCTCTAGATATCCATATTGCATTGCTACTGGAATTTTCTCCTCTGTGTCTTCCTAAATACAGATAATCTCTCTCCTCCCTCTAGTACTCCTCTTAAGCTGCAAGGTTGATAACGATTAAAAGGGATTATGGGTGGGAACTACAGAGGTCTTTGCCAGATCGTGTTATTTTTCCTCATATATGCCTTAACATTTTGTTAAGGCTTTTAACAATAAGGATTTATATACTTGCATGCTTAAAGTTCTGAGGCTGTGAAAATGTCGAGATCAAGGCATCAGCAGATCCTGGTCTCCTCTGTCATACGGCAAGGCACATGGCAGCATCTGCTGGACTCTCTCTCTTCTCTTCTCTTCTGGGTTTCATTGTTTCAGCTTCTGGCTTCCTCTGACTTTTTCACTCCTTTTGTGGATTTTTCTTTGCTTCTCTGAGTTTCTCTCTCTGCCTCTCTCCCTATATTTATCCCATTTATAATGGACTCCCATAAGAGAATTAAGAGCCACTGTGGGTCATGACTTACTGAAGAAACCTAATTAAAAGGCCCTTAACTGAAGTAACCTAATCCAAAGGTCCTACCTGCAAAAGTTCACACCCACAGGAATAGACCAGCTTTAAAAACATGATTTTCTGGAGTACAAACAGTCTCAAACTACTACACTCCACCCTTTAGACCCTAAAAAGACATTTTCTTTCCATATGCAAATACATTCATTCCTCACACTATCTTACACAAAGTCAGTATTTAAAATTGCTTTCATAAATTTACATGGTCACAAAGGATATCGTCTCCAGCACATTGTATATTGTATATGCATTATAAAAATATTTTTGCCTAAACCTTATAGGTGCAGATTTAAAATTACTCAATTTATGGCAAATGTCTGCCTTATAGCCTAATTGCCAAAGCCAGTCCTCATTAGCAAACCAAATCTATCCCTCAGTAGAAGTCTGACTTCATTTATCAATTCAAATAAAAATGTTGATACATGTCACCAAGATGGCCAGTTCTCTTCTGACATCTAGGTAGAAAGATAGGGAGATTTGATAAAAAGAGAGAGCGAGAGATGCATAAATAGATAAGGTAGGTAGGTAGATAGATAAGAAAGGAAACACCTAGCACAATTAAGAGGCTTTGCCCCCGGATTTTGTTTTGGTTGAAAAAAAAAAAGGCTCAGTCTCTTTCAGTATCTCTTGCCAAACCTCTTTGCTTTCCCTGCAAGATTCTCCCAGTTGGAGCTATTCATTTTTCAAATTGTCCCTCTATTTGACATAGCAGAGAGGGTTACACTCGGGACAGTAATAAACTTTATACCAAAGTTGGAGAAAGTGATTGAGAAAAGGGAATTTGGAAAAAGAACCAGAGTGGTGTGAACCAATTTTAGGAAAGAATTCATATAGAAACTGAAGTTTTAGAAAATGATTCCCATATAACTATATGTCCATGTACCTGTAGGAAATTCTTTGTGACTTCCTAAGGTACATGTATACTGATCAGAAGGCCATTACTTGGAATACTTTAACATACAGATTCCTGGGACTCAGTTCCAAGAGGTTCATATATAAACAGTCTGAATCCTTGGACCTCACTTTGAAAAACCAAGACTAAGGTAAAAGGATGAATTGGTGAGGATAAAAATAAATGTTCCTCTAATAGGAACTAAGGTGAAGTGTTTACCACATAGGTTGAAACTCTGAGAAGGCATGGAAGTCCATGATTCCTTTCTTGGCAGGGATTTATAATAATTTATAGTTAAAAATTAGAGGATTCCAAGAAACCAAGCAATTCACCATTCCCAGTGATAGTGCTCATTTTGATGATAAATTCACAAAATATTAAGGAAGGCACACAAATGATTGGTGTAGAACAAAGTAGTCATGTTTCCCTTCACTGCTCTACATTCTTTAATGTTTCTTTTTTCCTGATGCTTTAAGAAAAATAGTGCCTGTATGAAATAATTATGAATAATGTTAAATCTGCTATTGAGTAATTTTACAATTTTTATGAAGCACTCTATTTTCTAGCAATGGAGAATTGTTTTTTCTATTAAAGACTTGGTCCTGCCATCCCCAGGAGCAAAAATCAAAGAGAAAATACTATTTTCTTTGCATAGTCTATTTGCCTACATTTTTTTTTTTTTACTTTTCCAAATAGACAGTTCCAATATTATATGCCATTTGGTATGGTTTCATTTTTTTTAAGTGTCTTTCATGCGATGTTTCTTCTGGCTAACAGGGGCCCATGGATAAGAATCTGTTGGCAAACTTATACCTGTATATGATTGTTTCTCTGTTGTCATAATACATTTTTTAAAAAATAAGCAGTAATACTGCAATAAACCTGTGCTTTACTTCAGGTTCCCCTAGAAGAAGTGCTTAAGATCTTGAGATAAGGATTCTTTTGCAAGAGAGTGTTTTAGGAGAAACATGTAATGGTGTGAAAGAAGCAGGATAGGGCAGAGGTGGACACCAGACAACGTGTTTTTTCAGCTAAACTCTAAAACAAGTCTGAGGTCACAGGAAGCAGTGGAAAATGAATGAGACCACAGAGTTGTCCCACTTGAGGAAGAGCTTTGATACCCATATCAGTCAGTTGTTGGCTTCAGGTTACTACCTGGGCAGGCAGAAGGTAAATCATAACTTCTCAGACATTTCCAGGTAAGATGGCTTTTAGCAAAAGTTAAGACTTTAAGAAGAGTGTGCTTATGAGCAATGAGTAGCCAACACTCCCAGCAGGAAGGGCTGGGTGCTACGTGGCCAGTCAAAAAGGACCCTAGGAGGAGCACCAACGCAGCTTCTAAGCCAGTCATATATATGTGTGTAGTTAAAATGTTACAGTCTTTCATTAAAATTCATTAGCATTTAATCCAAAGTAAGATCTTTCTTCTGTGTGTGTGTGTGTGTGTGTGTGTGTGTGTGTGTGTGTGTTTATGTTCGATCATTTGGTAGAGCTCAGGGATCCTACTGCCAAAGTCTCAGGTAGACTGGTTCAGTTTAAAAAAAAAAATAACCTTGCGCAGAAATAGATTAGTGTGATTTAACTTGCTGTATTACCTTGGGTTTTACTTAATTGTTCTGAATCCTGTTCATTATTTCTGCAACAGCAATAATCATACCTACTTGTGGTATGAATACCTATGAATATGTGTCAAAGGTTGCTGACAAGAAGAAGATACTAAATCGAGGTTTGTTCTTAATGTATAGTGTAGATTATTGTCCTCCATTTCATGGCCTCACATACTTGCCTTAAAAAAAAGAAAAAGAAAACAGATAAAATGAAAAAGTTTGACCGTCTGCAAATGTCATCTCTATTGGAAAAATGCTCACCACTGAGTGCCATCACCGCATTCAAAAGCAGCATATTTAGTTTTACATTTTTATTTTAATTCATAAAGTTCTCAGGCATTACCAATGTTAAATTAATGCATTGTTCAAACATACCATTGCATCAGCAAAATTGGTTGGCTTTCTGTAGAGATTTCTAAAGAGTTACTCTTTATATAATACTTAAATAGTAAACTTAGCAGATAGTAAACACAAACTGGACAGGCAAGACATTTAAGACATTCACTGACACATTTTATAGCAATGTATTATAACATAACTGATAGACTTGACTAGAATATATGCCCTCATGGGAATTTTGCTTTTTTATAGTGGTCACCTCTAGAGAGTGATACATGAAAGTTCACTTCAGACTTGTTTAAAGATAAAAGTAATGCCTTAGATCTCCAAAATCAGCTTTGGGCAAATCCATCTATCTGGATTTTAAGAGCCACAAAGAATACACACGATTATTTACTCATAGACTAGAAACCCTCCTTCAATCTCATTCAGAGACACTATGCTCTTACTTTGCAAACTGTTTAAGCTTTGGATATCTGGTACCTGAAATTATAGCAAAATTAGAAGCAGCAAAATGAGATAAAAGAAGTGTGCCCACAATAAACTATCACATTGTCAAAGAATTGACATTCAGTTTCTCACAGCAATTCTTCAAATTGTGTTTACTTTCCTAGTGCAAGATACATTTATGCACATTATCACTTTAGGTATTTATAATATATTAAAGGGGTTGCTGGTCAAATAAATGTTCTCATTTAATGTGTGAAGAATGATTCAATTTTTTTTTTTTTTACTTTTGCAAAGTTACAAAGTTAATAAATGGCAAAACTGGATCTCAGATGCATTTATTAGATCTCCAAGCTTGATTGATTATCACATTGCTAGAGCATCAGGAAGGAAAAAATGTTTTTCATAACTCGAAAAGCCCTGCTTCTGAATCCAGTTGGTAAAGGGGAAAATCCTCCTTTGTCTGCTAGGACTAGAACACATGATCATATATTTTAGTCAGTACTTATTTATTTACTCAACACATGCCTGTGGTAGCCGCCATCTTAGATACTTAGATACTTCAGTATTGAGTAAAACAAACATGTGCTGTAGCTCATAAAGCTTATATAGTGTAATGCAGCAAATAATACAAAAATAAGTATAATGAATTTTGAATTCCATGAAAGTAAAGAACAAGAATACAAGAGAATAACTGGCAGAGCCTATTTTTGATCAGATGGCACTGAAAGTATGAAGAAGAGTCAGCCAGGGTAAACAGGTAAGAGTATTCTAGGCTTAAGGAATAGATTATATGAAGGCCCTTAGGGTGGAAACACATTTGCAAGTTCAAGGAGGAGTAAGAAATCCAATATAGGAGGAACACAGTGACCAGTGATGGATGCTAAAATGAAGGAAGATGGAAATATAAGCAGGTACCACATTAAAGAGTTTGGATTTTATTTGATAATTTCAAATGAAGGCTTGACAGATTTCAAGCAGGGGAGAGCATTATGATTTCATTTATTTTTTACAAAGATCTTTCTAGGAACTGTGTCATAAAAGACTTGGAGGGGAGTTGGAGTAGAAGTGGGGAGACTAATGGTGCTAATGCAGAAATATGATTGGTCTAGAAAGGAAGCAATGGATATGAGAGAAGTGAATATGTTTGAACAAAACTTTGGAGGTAAAACTGACAGAACATGGTTATGGAGTGAAGATGGGAATGGAGACTTGAACACTAGCTTTCTGAATTGACCCATTGACTAAAGAGTGTATCTTCAGCAGAGATGAAGAAGATAGGTGCTTTAGTTTCCTTGGCTTTTCAAGCAAATATTATGTGATAACTTGGCTTAAACAATGGGAATTAATTTGCTCATGGTTTTGAATCTAAAAGAAAGTCCAAATCAAGGCATCGTCAAGCTGATACTTTTTTCCTGAAGATTGTGGCATTCAGAAGCCAGCTGCTAGTGGCCTTTGGTCCTGGGCTTCTCTGTCAAATGGCAATGCACATGGTGGCCTTTCCTGGCTTCTTCCTTCTAGGTTCCATTGACCTTCGGCCTCTTGCTTCCCATGACTTTCTCTCTACTTATCTATTTAGCTCCAAGGCACCACCCTCTGTATCTTAAAAAGACATATTATCTTCACATGCAGAATACATTCATTCCATCACAATATCCCAAAAGCCTTAAATAATTTCAGTAAGAGTGCTAAGTACAAAGTCTCATTAAAATTGATTATAGGTGTGGTCTGTTCTGGGGCATAATTCCTCTATCAGACCTAGAGAACAAGTAAACTGGTTCCAATATACAAAGGAGAGACAGGCATAGGATAGACATTTCCATTCCAGAAAGGAGAAATTGGAAGGAAAACAGGGGTCACAGGTCCCAAACAATTCCAAAACCCAGCAGGAAAACTCTATTAGATTTCAAGGTCTGAGAGTTATCTAGTCATCTATGGATCAAAACTTTGTCCTCTGGGCCTGATAGAGCAGCAGCCCCACCCCTTCCAGTGCTTGCACAGTGGCATGATCTCCCCAAACACTGGCTCTCCAAGTAAATCTCAAGGCACCCAGGCTCTTCATAAACCCCAGGACATAGGCCCCACCATCTCTGAGCATTGGGGTGGCAGCACTCTCCCCCTGAACAACAAGGTAAGAGGCCTACCCCCTCCAAGTACCTGGACAGATAACCTGCCCCCACCAAACACAGGCTGTGCCTACCCTTTCCATGCACATGGGTGGGCCCACTCACTTGGCCAGATGAGATATCTTCAGTCCTGACCAAGACTTCTGTGGTTCTGCCTTTGAAGTCATTCTTCCTTCAATTTATTCCTTCTCTGTCCCTTTCAGGCCAGACTGCTTATATAAATTTTGCAAAAAACTTGTTGGCTTTCCATATAGTTCACAGGGATCAAAACCATCAGACAAAAGCAATTTCCATAGATCCTTTGTGCATAACAGCATTTCAAATCATGAATTCCCCTGAAATGGTGACTGATTCCATGTTCAGTTAAGCCCTCCAATGGAGCACCATTCTCCAGAGACCCGCTTTCTAGAAGATTATGGAGATACCTGGTAGAGCCTTTCTGGCCCTAGGCTCAGAGCACACGATCTGGTTTCTTTTTGCTTAAGATTTCAGTTTTCAGCTTATCCCTTTCCTCTTTCATTTTATTATAATCTGCAAGGAGAGACCAAGCTGCATATTTATCTCCTTAGCTAAATATCTGAGTTCATCACTTTCAAGTTCTGCCTTCCATCTGACATCAGAACTCAATTTCGCCATTAAAATGATTTTAACATCATTTAAAAGTTATAATGGAATCTGTTTTCTGCCACTTTCAAACAAGGATCACCTTTCCTTCATTTTCCAATATAAAATGCATCATATTCAAACAAGGTGTATTCCTTAATTTAATTGCATTGGACATTTAAGTATCAAAGTCAGAACGCTAATAGAGACTTAGTGTAAAAATTATATAAGAAAGAGCTGATGGATAGTATAATGCTGTGAATCATATAGCACAGCATAATCCATCAAAACCACAGAGCCTACAATTTTCTTGCTTTATACTAGATTGAAAAATAACTTCAGACTGTATGCTTATAAGGATAAGTAATGAGAAAGCTCAGTTTAGAGTAAACTACTTGATATTGGCTTTACATGATAATGTATAGTCTAACAGCCACAATTAATAATAGAGCAAATGACCCTATGATATATAGTTAACAGAAGACAGGTATAACTGTCAATATGAAATTTTGGAACATTACTCAGAGGTTAGGGCATTTAAACTACCATATTCCACTCAATTTTCTGAGCAAAAATGAAAATTATAAAAATAATGAAGCTCAGAAATTGACTTACAATATTCTTGGAGTTCTGACACAATATATTTAAATTAAACTTTATTCAGTCATAACTTAGAAATCAATGAATAAATCTGAACATGCAATTTATACAGGCAAAGAAAATCAGGAAAATCTTTACTGAATTTATATTTTTAGCATTAATATCATTTAAAAGTTATAATGGAATCTGTATTGAATTTATATTCCTATTTGGGCTATAATAGTATTTAAATGGTTCTCTTTAGAAATAACTGAATATATGAATTCATAGAGATAAAATTAAAAGAAAACATTCTTTGGACACATTGTACAATATGAATTTTGAAAAAATAGTAAATTCCCATGGTAAATAACTTCAAGCCCTCCTACCCTTTAATTGAAAAAGCTAAAATGCCATTGTTCTTGCAAATCAAATAGTACTGGCATAAATAATAAAATTCTTCCAGGTACTTAATTCACAAAACCTTTCTCATATGTTTGTGTAATTAGATCTCTAATGTTGTTATTTATGTTTTGCATTTTTTGTTGTCATTCAGGTGATGACTTTATGTGTGGTAATATGAGTTTACTTGACAAATATGTGTTTTTTATGGGTGCTGCTTCTGTTGATTCAACCCATTAATTTATAAAGTGCTTATGAAAATATTGAAGTCCATGATTTTTTTAAAAAATCAGATCTCTATTATGAAATAACTATTAATCACATCAAGTCTCACTTCTTTTATTTAGGAAAAGGTAATTTTTCACCAGTTTGCCATTGACTTTTACCTGGCCGTTTGCTGAAAAGTAGGCCAAAGTTTTCATTTTCTGTGATTCCATTGGTAAATCACATGGTAAGTTATACATAACTTACCTCCATTTCATTTCAAATATGGCAGCAAAATTGACTATTATTTAATTCTTATTTTATTTTATTATAACTAAATTTTTAATTTTTAAAGAAGCCTTATATTACATAAATGTCACATAAAAAATATAAGGGATTCCAATATGCCCTACCCCCTCCCCTTTCCACACTTTCCCACATTAACAACATCATTCATTAGTGTGGTGCATTTGCTACAAGTGATAAACCCATATTGGAGCATTAATTCTTATTTAATTAAATAAACGACTACACAAGAGAAAATCTAGAACAATATGCTTGGTAAAAATCGTTAAAAGCACAAATCAATTTCTATTTCACTCAAAAATATATGATATATTTGTACTGTTTTACTTTAAAACATACTTGAAACAAAAATTAAATTGATTGAAAAACAAAGTTAATTATGCATTCCTAATTCTTTAAGAGATCTCACAAAAATATACTGATAAAAATATAATCTTATAAAAATATAGTTTATAAATTGAGCATTCTTTGAGAGAGCAGGATAATTTTTAAGACTTCTAAAACAACTATACAATACAGAGCCACAGCCAATTTTATTTGACCCAAATACCTGTCTCTTTCTCCTCCAGCCCCAGATTTTGATTTAAGAAAAGTAAATCAAGTTTGAAATATTTTGTCAAAAGAAACAAAGTTACCAGCATAATCAAAGCTGCAGGTTTACTGAAAGGAGAAACCACTCAGGAAGTGAGATCTCAAACTGGGGGAGCAGGAAGGAGAATCTCAACAGCCATCCGTTACAGCTGCTTATAAATGCATTTAGGGAATTTCCAAATGGGGGGTTTAGAATGACTAGCTGCCATGAAAGTTCCCTATTATGTGGAGTACGTTTTACAAAGTGGGGAACAGATAGACCTTGATTAATATGATAAACTTGTTCGTTCTGATAAGCTATCTCTATTGGACCAAAACTGGTTTATCACAAGGTGTTGCGAATGTGCAAGGTGTTCTGTAGGCTGCATTTTATTGTTCCTTTTTTTTTTTTTTCCAGAAAGTCCCCGCAGGTCAATTGTTTGGGGCTTTTTGTGGGTATTTTGTTGCTGTTGTTGTTTGTGGTTTGTTTTTTCCCTTAGAAAATCCTTTTTAGGAAAGGGGTTATGGTGGTTTGGGGCTGTATGTACCTCAGGAAAACATATTCTTAAACTTAATCCATTCCTGTGGATGTGGACCCACTGTAAGTAGAACTTTTTGATAAGGTTACTTCAGTTAAAGTGTGGCCCACTTCAATCAGGAAGGGTCTTAATCCTATTACTGTAGTCCTTTATAAAGAATAAACTCAGGTAGGAAGAGAGAAAGCCAGCGGAAGCAAGAAGCTGAAGGTCAACAGAACCTGGATGAGAAGGGAGAGGCCAAGAGAGACCTCCATGTGTATTGCTATTTGACAGAGGAGCCCAGGACCGAGGATCACCAGCAACCAGCCCCATAAATGCCAGTCTTCAGGGAGAAAGCATCACCTTGATGATGCCTTGATTTTGACTTTTTCCCGGTCTCAAAACTGTGAGCCATTAAATTCCCATTGGTCAAGCCATCCTTTGCATGGTATTTGCTTGAGCAGCCAGGTCCTAATGGCAGTGCCCAATGCAGGTGACCATTTTATTTTACTTGACAGTTTAAATAAAATAGTAGTTATAGTATGAGAAAATAAAATGTCTGAAAATAAAATAAATAAACATATTTGCTACTCCCAGCCAATGAAGAGGGGATCCATTGGATCAGTTCAACTTTTGTGTTTGCATAGAGACTAGAAATAATTTCTGGAAAAGTGGATCCGTATCACCTAGATACAGACTGTCACTGTTTGGGGAATCAATTTTCAAAATAGCTAAAACTGTGAGGGCAAATTTATCTACAGGGTCTGTTTTAGTTTGATAAGCTGCCAAAAGCAGACACCATAAAATGGGTAGGTTTTTAACCTTAGGAATTTATTAGCCTACAAGCTTACGGTTTCAAGGCTGAGAAAAATGTCCAAATCAAGGCATCATCAGGTGATGCTTTCTTCCTGAAGACCAGCTGCCGGCAATCCTGGGCTCCTCTGTCACATGGTGGCATCTGCTTGTTTTTCCCTTCTGGGTTTCACTGCTTTCAGCTTCTTGTTTCCAGGGCTTTCTCTCTGTCTGAATTATGTTCTCTTATAAAGACTCCAGTAAGAGGATTAAAACCCACCATGGGCCATGCCTTAATTGAAGTAACCTAATCAAAAGATCCTACTTAGATTAGGTTAACACTCACAGGAATGGATTAATTTTAAGAACATGATTTTCTAGGGTACATACAATTTCAAACCACCACAGAATCACATTTAAGTATAATAAATTGTTACTTCAGAGATTGTTGCTTTAACATCAGAGTATCAGTAAATCTCAAACAGAGATTCAGATACTCCCATACCTGGCTAAATGATAAGTGAAAAATTCTTAATATTTATTTTCTTATTTTAATGGCAACAATATGACATATTCTATCCTAACTAGTCAGTTCTCTAGATAGGGAATGCATGAGACATATCTGCCTCATCTAAGCTCTTATATCTATGAATTCAGACCCCATTAAC
The DNA here is from genome assembly GCA_029593785.1 of Cabassous unicinctus. NCBI lineage: Eukaryota > Metazoa > Chordata > Mammalia > Cingulata > Chlamyphoridae > Cabassous > Cabassous unicinctus. The sequence continues at coordinate 42,699 of JAQZBX010000814.1, forward strand.
TCACAATATGTGACAAAATGGACCTGCATTTTATTTAGAATTTGGATTTGTGAAGAAAGCCGAATAGGTAACAGCAAAGGACCAAGTTTAAAACTCCTAAAAAGAACAAGTATTTCATGGACTATAGAAGCATCTGTATCTATTCTATTAATTAGACTGCTAAATAGGACATATACTAGTTGGGTCACTTTAGCATTCCCTTCCAATGTAGGGGGCATTTTATTGACACAACCAAATATCTAGGGCAATTGAAATTGATCCATATGATATTCTCAGATAAGAAACATTTAAAGTAAATTGATAATTATGCTATTGCCTGAAACTATAATGTCAAAATATTATATTTCTTAGAACATATTTATTTGGTCTGGTTTTTTTTTTTTGGGGGGGGGGGGATGTCCTTGCACCAATAAAATGAGTAATTAACAAAAAAGACTTTTAACTTTTCAAATTCTATTAAGAGTAAAGGGATTAACTGGACAGTTGTTTCATAATATGTCTATATATAGATTGAAGACACAATTATGAAGTAAAAAGAGAGGGCAGTACGAAGAATAGATGACCAACGTGACAGGGTCACTGATGGACTTTTACTAACCTCAATGACTAACATTTAATTTCGATTTATTTGCATTCCCATAATATTAAATCATTCTGTAAGCTAAGATCTCTTAATACTGAAAAGTTCTCCTAGAATTAAAAAAAAAACTGTCAGTAGGGTAATATCAGTTAATACCTAAAAAGTCCTTGGATAAGTATTTAATAAAACTAATGGAGAGTGAATTAATTCTCATCAGGGTCAACACCAGGGTGGAAGGAAATGAACTTTGAAAGAACATGACTGAGGAACAAGAATTTTGAAGAGGCAGGGATTAGTAACCAGAGGTGATTATGAGATCATATGCACCTGTGGATATTTCAACCAATCATATTAAAAACATACATTCCTTAAAACATGGAAAATGAGTTTGAGCTAGTCTTATATAGATCTTTAAGGACCAAGAAACAGAAGCTGATGTCTAGATTACAAAATATATAGACAAAGTAACAATATCCAAACACATGAATACAGAAAAGCAAAGAAAACAAATAATCTTTATTGCTTTTGCCACTGGTGCCACCACAGAGCGAGCCTCAGATGTTTTTTTCTGCTATTAAGCTGTTTAAGAAAATGATCCTGGAAAACAGACCTGAGAGGATTTCTTTCTCCTTTGGTACTAAAAATTAATCCTAAAGTTCATTTTTTAAAAATCTCCCACAAGGTGAAGTCAGTGTAGAAATTCAAAACATAGCTTTTTGGCTCTAGCATTTTAAATTATTCTCCTTTATGGTGCCAACAAAAATGATTTATTCAAACTAAATGAAAAATGCAGACTTCATTTTCCTCTCTTTATAAAAGAATTATTATTGATAATGAAGATAACTATGATGATTTCCAATTCAAAAATAAATTCAGTATCATTTTCAATGACATGTTTTACTTAGTTTTCTGGTTCTGGAAATTTTCTGGGAGTTCTTTAAAACTTTTAAGTTGATAATATATTACTTTTGATGCCCTTTTGTTTTTATTAATGTGGGGGCCAGAAACCATAAGTCATTAACAAATACAATAGTCTCATCTTTACATTTATAAATATATTTTAATAATAATTTTTATTCATAGAAATAATCCCTTTGATCTAAATATTGCAGAAGCATTAGATACACACTGTATTATTCAGCCAAAGTGGTGCTGATCAAAGTACCAGAAATGGATTGGTTTTTATGAAGGGTATTTATTTGGGATAGAAGTCCACAGTTACCAGGCCATAAAGCGTAAGTTTCTTCCCTCACCAAAGTCCATTGCCACGTGTTGGAGCAAGACAACTGCCGACGTTTGCCAGGGTTCAGGCTTCTTGGGTTCCTCTCTTCCCGGGGCTGCATTTCTCTCTGGGCTTAGTGCCTCTGTTTCCTCCACAAGGTCAGCTGTGGACTATGAGGCTCTCTAGGCTTTGTGTCTCTCCACAAGGCCAGCTGTAGACCATCAGGCAAATGGCTTGTCTCTATCCTGGGGCCTTCTCTCCTTATTCACGACCAAGCTCTCTTACTTCCAGGGGCTCCAGCTCAAGACTCCAACATTAAAACATCTCCAACTCTGTTATTTGACGTACCTTTTATATTTGATTTCCCCACCCACCAAGGGGTGGGGCTCAACACCCTACTGACATGGCCCAGTCAGCACCCTAATCATAACTTAATCATGCCCAGATTAATAGATCAGTTTACAAGCATAATCCAATATCTATTTTTGGAATTCATAATTACATCAAACTGCCAAATGGCTATACACACCAACTTGGCTATATTAAAAAATATATTGGAAACATATCCTACCTGAAGATATTCACACTTTAGTTGAGGATACAAAACTTATAATCATGTAAAAACCTATCTCTACAAACAAAAATAATGTCGAAATGTGCTAAATCTTGATATATATGTAACAATTTTTGAAGGTTATATTGAAAGATTGATCTAGAAATCTGCATTCCAGAAAATGTAAAAGATGTGAGTCAGGGAAACTATTACCAAAGGTTTAATCTCAACCTTATTAAAGGTGATTTCAATATAGTAGAAAGTGAGAATCTTAGAGAGATAATTTCCTTAGAGCTGCTGGAAAACCCGAACTTCCAATGAAAACTTAATTCCATCTGAAGGACTTGTGTTCTTACCCTGTATACCCAGGCATTCTGGAGGGCTGGATCTCTACCTGTGGCATTTGAGGTTGAGACCTCTTTGATTAGCTCTGTTCTTTAAAACTGAGGTAGCTCTGTTTCTTTGCCTGCTGATAAGGAGACCTTAATTGCTTCAGAGCTTTATCACAAAAAAACAATTTACCTTCCAGGGATCCCCATTAACTTCTATAACATTTGAACTTTAGCCTATTTAAATAGATGAGTTGTTCTGTTTCTTGGACCTATCTTGTAACATGAAGTACCCCAGGCCAAAATGTTACATTTCAAATTAGAATTTTCTAAGAGGTATGCTATGATAGGTATGATAGGTCTATATCTACCCACACTGGGTGCTAGATTACTGATTTTGGTCATCAGATAGGGTCCATTCAATTCGAATGCATGTTCTTCTACAATTCCTGACTATATTGTTTTATATAGAACTGACCAAAGCAGAGAAGGATGTAGTGTGACTGTCTCTCTCCTCTTCTGTTCCTCTCCTCATTTCACCACCTTCTCCAGCTATAAAACTAATAGTTTGTTTGAATATATATTTAATGAAGGTATTCAGTGACTTAAGATTACAAGTTTCAATTTTTGCTTGTTTAAGAAATGGATTCTATCCCTTTACCAATGGGGTTGATCAATCTATATAATTCAGATTGTTCTTGTAACATATCAGCTCCAACATGTATCATTGAGAACCCTTATTTCTAATGCTTAGCATTTCCTATAAACATGCTCAAAGTTCACATTTTTAGCACTATTTTTCAAACTATTTCTATCAATGGCTTTACTTTGTATAATGGGCTCTTCAAAATCTTACTTGTAGCAGAATAATATAATGGTTTAAGAGCATTGTTTCTGGAGCCAGGATACCTGACTTTGAATCCCAGCTCTTCCACTTACTAGCTACATGATCTTGGGCAAGGTAATTAATCTGTCTGTATCTCAGTTTCCTCCTCTATCATCAAATGGGGATTACTATAGTACCTACCTCATAGCTTTGTGGTGAGGAGAATATAAGATAATTGATTAAACATTTCCTGACACACAGTAAATGTTCAGAAACTTAATGTTACTTTTTTTTGTTATTATGATTGTGGGATGAAGGTTTCTGTTTTTTGAACCCAACTATTCTGTTGTGGTTATTTGTTTGGTTTTTGTTCTCTTTTCTGTTTGTTTCAGTATCGTCTTCACTTTTCCAAACACTATGATAAAAGTTTTAAGTCCCATTAGCTGAAAGGATCCTTTCCTACCTAGTGTCCAGACTTAGAATAGGTCTCTTCCCAAGTACCTTCTCATGCCTGGAGATCCCTTTATGTAGCCACTATTGTAGCTTAAGTTGTTGCTATTTCACCTCTTTCATGCCCAATATTCTGGGCCACACCTGAAACTCTGGATAAGACCAATGAGCAGAATCTCTCCATCTAATTGTCTATCTGAGAAGCAGGGATTTTACTTATACCACACCACCCCTAACCTCACTCATAAAATTTTCCATAAGTAGATGCCCTGTGCTCTCCTCTTTTTCTCTCTGACACATTGAGGGATTATTATGTATGATGGATGTGCGATATCTTTGGACCTGACCTAGTCTTCTTACCACGGTAATAGAGAACACAAATCTTGGTTCCAGGCATTGTTACCAACATCATCATTGTCCCCAATTGGTTAGTTACTGGCACTAGCACCCATGGCAGTGATACCTTGGCCTTGGCCTTGGCATTAGCACTTCCACCCTGTATTAATCCTAGTTGAGACTATTAACCTGCAGTCTTCATAGTCATTAAGAGTACATGATTGATTAATTTAACACCAAGGGCACACACCCCCGTAAAGCACATGTAGTTATTTTTGGAAATGGAGATTACCACAAGGAAGGTCATAAAAACCTGTACAGTGTTTTTCGCCTGACCTTTAATAACCCCACCCTTGAACTCATCCTCCTTGCCAAGAAGAGTTGAGAATTTAATGTTTGCAACAAATAACCAGATATTAAACAAGATCACTCCCTGAAATCAATACTCCCTCCAAGTTTTCTCAACCCACTTGATCAGCTTAATTCAGCTGTGATTTGTATCAACTGAAACTCTAGGACAGAGTTGGAGGTAAAGAAGAGAGGAGGGGAAACTGTCATATTCTCAGACCATATTGGAAAGAATTTTTTAAACTATGTATGAAACACTGTTTTCAGATGCTTGTGATAATTTTGAATATATGTAAATATCATTTGGGCTACATAGGATACTGTCTCTTTTTTGATCCAGCCTAAAAAAAATGTTTTTAGGAGCTAATTAGAACATTATATAAGCATTTAGTTGGGTACATATTAACATACTCATGTGACCTAAACAATACACGTCCTGGGCATTGGAAATGGAAGGAAGGATTATGCAATAAATGATTTAGAGATATCTGGTTACCCCTCCTTAGCAGTAATGGTGTTGGTAGTAATAGTGATGAATTTCTACTTTATGCCAGTCAACAAAATGAATTACAAATGGAGTAAAAACTTAAATGTAATAAAGTCTTGAGAGATTCAGAAGAAAATAGGGTGAATATATTATCACAGTTTTGTTATTCCATAAAAATAAGGGAAACATTTTAAAAAGTGACAGACTTGTCTACATACAATTAAAAATAAAAGTATTTCAAACAGTACAATAAAAATAACAAAATTAAAAGAAAAAGTTACTCTGGGGAAAAAAGTGTTTGTAACCTAAATCAGAAAAGGTGAGTATGTTTAATATATACGGAGGTAAATATTCTTAATATATAAAGAGCCCTTCTAAGTCAATAAGAAAGAAAATGCAATAGAAAAGCCAGAAATAGGCAAACAGAACATAGAGAAGAACACACGAGTAATGTATGTTTGGAAAACTTCAATTTTGATATTTAAATAATAAATCCTAGTTAAATTGAAACAGACTTTTAAAGAATGATGACACATTGTTCCAAAAGAAAAATGAGCACTTTTATCCACAGCTTGTGGGTATTTTTAATATATCTTTCATTGGTAGTAGGAATCAGTATATATTAAAAGCTTTGGAAATGTGTATATCTTTGATAAAGGAATTCTATTCCTAAGATTGTTTTTCCAAAGGAAATAATCAAGGTTGTGTATAAGATGGTCATTATTTGTAATAATGAAATAACCAAAAGTTCCACAATTTGGAAATGGTTAAGACCAAGGATTTTTCTGGCCTTTGCCAGCAAATTGTAAAGTAACCTGCTCAATTCGTTTTCCCTGTCCAGAAAATGGTATTATTACTCCCCAACATCTTCAAAGGAAAACTCTTTCCTTCCTACTCTTCATATAATCCAAGAGCAAGTCTTCTTGGCCTTTCTTTCTAAATGCATCCCAAATCTGCCCACCTTTCCTTGCCCTCAAATTATCACCCTACTCATGGGCTGCTATGCCACCTGGTGCCCAATTAGACTTCTCTTGCCCTATTAAAAGCCATTGTCCACAGAGTCAAAAAATATTTTTAAAACATAAATCAGATCTTATAATTCCTCAGCATAAAATCCTCTAGTGAAATCCTATTATGTTTACAACAAAATCCACGCTTCTGTGGCCTGCCAAGCCCCTACTTGCTTTGTTCTTTACCAGCCTCTCTAAACTCATCTACCATTTCCCTCTTCACTCCCTTGGTTCTAACCTTCTTGCTGTTCCTTGAATATGGCAAGCTTTTTCTTGACTTTATATTTGTTGTTTTCTCAATGAGGACTGCTAATCAGCCAGACCTACAAATGGCTCTCTCCCTTATTTCTTTCACGTTCTTGTTCAAATACCATCTCCTCAGAGGCAACTTCCTTGACCTCCCTCTAAAAATAAGTCCTTTCCCCCACCCTACCACCCCATCAATCTCTGTGCACTTTCCTCTTTTTTGGTTCATAGCATTTAGCACTAGCTGATACATCAGGTACATGTTTATTGTTTGAATCTTGGCAAAATGAAAATTCCACAAGGGCAGGAAACTTCTCTGTCTTGTTTACTGCCATTATACCTAAGGCCTGAACACGGTTGGGTATCATTATTAATACACTGAATGAATTAGTTTCTCAGTGCATGAAGAAAGGCAGGCTTCAGAAGGACAGACTTAAGCCATCAAGCAGAGGGGTTAGCTGAGGGTGAGAACTGGTAGAGCTTTAGTTTTCAGAGATTATCAATCCCTAAGCTAGCTCTACCCTTTCCTTTTTCTTTCTCTGGTAAGGTGACCTCACAAATGCCTCCTTTTCTCTTTGATTAGCTTGATTTCTGTCACTTGAAACTGTAAGATCCTTGACAAATACTCAACTGAAGACTCAATTTCAGGAACTGAAGCTTTCCTTAGACAGAACCACAAAATACCACCACTCTAAGCCCAGGATAGTAGAAATGAGAACTCTGGGCAGTAAAGATTTTTCATATCCCAGATTAACTTCTAGATGCACCATAGACCACCATTATTGTCAATATAATCGAAGACCTCCCCTCCCCATTAGGTATTTTGTTCTCTACGTGTTTGTGTATCCCCTTCATCTAGTGCCTGAACAACTCAGCCTCAGCTGCTTCTTACCCTCTCCCCCAAAATAGCTTTCACTTCCACAGATTTGCAGACCATTTCACAGTTCTAAAGGAAGTTTAGAACTTTCCACATTGATTTCACCCGGCTTCTGTCTCTCTCTCCCACACTAAGCAAATAATGCATGAACCACATTCTATAATACCTTCATCATTATCCAATCTTAGAGCAGACTGTTACCCTCTTCTCCCCTCCCCTGAATTTGTTCGTGAAATGTTCACACAAAGCCGCCACTTATTCCTGCATTCCAAGCAAAGAGGATGAATTTGCAGAACCCCATCTACCTTGAAAATGCATGAAACCATCCCTGTAACACTATAAGGCACCTGAACAGGCAAGAAGCTGTATCAAGGCCAGGGTCAAAGACCTGATGCCACAATTCTGTCACATATCCAAGGGAGCAAGCACAGGTCTACAGCAGGTTTCGGAACCTTAGCACTATTATTGTCATATTGGGTTGAAAAATTCAAAGTACAGGATCAGTCCTGTACATTGATGGATGTGCAGCACTATGCCTGGTCCCTCTATCCATTAGAAGGCAGTAGCACCACCCCCATTATGTCAACCAAAAGGGAGGTTGCACCCAATTGAGATTGTCTACAGAGAAATAACTTGTTGGGTAATTAAAAAGATCATTTCCATCTACTGAATATATCATTATCCCCACCCCAGGCCCCAAATAGGCAGTAAGAGGTCCTGAGTAAGTGAGGGTCCAGCCTCTTCTTTAGGGAGTTGGAACAGCATGAACATATCCTGGCCTTTACATCTAATAAGTGTTTCTTGGGAATGAAACTGGTGGATTTATGTGATCTGTTTACAGCTTTGAATTTAAAAGGGGGATCTTATTTTCTTCAGAACCCTATTAATTTCATGGTTTAAGTTTAACCTTCTTTTCTTACAATCCCTTTTGTGATAAAACCCCCTTCCCTTTGATTAACCTATACCTTAATATTTATTTTGTCTTGAAATGTTTGTGTGTTTTTTTTTAACCCCTCACCCATGTTAAACAATGACACACTTGACAACCATTATCTTATTACTTAGGCAGATCTAAATGTTATGAGCCCTGAAGCTTATACAATCTGGGATGCCCCCTTTAAGAAAAAGATTACAAAATCAACAATATAAAATTTGGTATATTTATTCAGAATAAAAAATGAAATCACAATAAGTTACTGGAGCTCGAAAGATTCAGGATCTCTTGTTTTCTAAGACCTCTTTAGGCAAGTTACCAGAAATGCTTACACTGAGATATTTCCTAATGGCAATCCAACTTTCCCTCCTCCTCGGATTCTGCAGCTGTCAGCATCTCACAGAAACCTGTGCAATTGAGGGGCCCTGGAGCTTAAGATGAATTATCTTTATGGTAAATCAGCTATTTAAAAATGTATCTCTGTATCCCTGATACCCAATATAATGGTTTGCACCTAGAAGGTGCTTTATAAATGTTTATGGAATTACTGAAGAAAATGAATGAATGAATGGGCCTACCTCTTGTCAAAGTTGCCAGCTTCCTTTGAAACTCTCTCTTGTGCTGCCTTAATGATAGTGTTCTGCTTCTTGATCTTACGTGAATTCTGTTTTTTGACACTCTTATTGTGGTCTACTCCTCTGTCAGCTATGTCTATAACCTTAATTTGTCAATATTTTTTAAAAGTTCTACTTCTACCTCATTTGACTTAAATGTCACCTTCATTCCTTCCTGATTCAGCCTAGATTCTAATGGATTCAGACTTTTTCCTGGCTTAGTTCCCAAGAAATGAAGAAACTAAATCCTTTTCTGCAATTAAAATTGAGGAAGTAGGTTAGTTTTGAAGGACCGGAGAGATAGCAATAGTAAAAAGGTAGGCAAAGGCCATTCCTGATGTAAACATTTGTATGTGAAAGTCTTAGAAGACTTGGAATTCATGCCTGAGGATGATAAAAAATTAGCTTAATTTTAGCTTAAATTGGTAGAATAATGAGAGAAAGTTGGATATATTCAAGTGTTAGCATTAGCTGTTAGACAGGAATGATTGAACTTGATCCAAAAGATCAATATAGTGAGACAAGCGAACATGCTTAATTGGGATGATGTTGAGATGAAACTATTTAGGATATTATGTTAAATGGAGGTAGGAAGAAATTAGAAAGCCAGGAAAAAATAGGCAGAAGACAGACTAAGATAATGCAGCCTGGAGGTGATCAGGATCCTGATTTAGGGGAATGCTATAAAAAAGAATCATTTTAGAAATGACTCTTGATTGGGATAAAGATTATGAGCTCTGTTTTTAATGTGTGAAATTTCAGATATTGGCAAAATGCACAAACAGTACTATCCTACAGTGAGTGAAAAAGTACTGGAACTATCAATTTGAGAGAAATTTGGGTTCTGTCATTTGAAAATTTTGGAAGAGTCTTATGCATCTTAAAAAAAAGTTCTGAGCACAGTACACCTTTTCAGTATAAATGTATTTTCCAAATTGGGGTAAAAGTTAGATCACTTTCTCACTTTCATAAATACAGTAATTGAATTCCCAACTGATTGTATGGCTTCATGTTAATTGTAGGATGCAGACAGACATATTGAAAACATTAAATGGAGTATAGCATTGTACTTATTCTTTCTTTGGTTGAAGGCATTGTACTGAAGAGAAATGGACAGATAATGAAAATTCAGCATAGGCACAGGGAATATAAAAATACGATTAAGATAATGTTAAATTATAGGGTCATTTTTATAATCATTGCTTTATAGATTAACAAATACAACCTTCCTCAGTCATTAAAATCCATACCTTCAGATAAGGAAAAATGATTTATAAGAGTAAAGTTGCGATTTAACATAGCCTCACATTTTAATAAAAGTGTTACAAAGTTTTAGTTATTAAAAATTCAGAAAGGTTAATGTTTTAGATATAAAAAGAGCAAGGCACCAATCGATTTAATGGGAGGTAAAGGGTAAAGCATACAGTGTTCAGGCTTTCAAAATCCAATTATTCCTATTAGTCTGCATTCATCAAACAGTCATATTTTAGTGCTATCCCATGCCTTACTTGTCTTGCTGACTCTTATCAAACCTGCTGTTTGCATTTTAATTGACTTGGGGAAGAGCAAGGACAAAAAGGAAACAAAGTTGTAAAATCAAAGAAAGGCTCTGCATATTGGAAAGCACATAGTGACCTTCTCAGACTATATTATGCCAATGCTTGAAATACCTTTGTGCTCCAAAAGTCAGAACTCTATCAAGCTGGCTTTTTTCAAATGGTCACTTCCGAATCTAAATACATTGTATGAAGATTTCCACCACTACTCTTAAGATTCCTTAAGACACAAAGCCTCGTGTTAGACTTACTTGAATAAACTACCACTGTGCTATCCCCTCATTCCACTTACTAAAATAATAGGCTACCTATTTGTTAGGATATGTTTCCCAATATTTGTCTATAAACCTCAGTTTTCTCACCTGAAAATGGGGATGGTAAGAGCCAGTCCATAGGGTAGCTATAAGAATTAAGGATAAGTCCATGGGCATGCTGATAAAGTGCCATGTGTGTTCCCTGAGAGTTGATTCTTGATATTTTGCTGATTTCCAAACTGGTTTTGAAGCTGCTTCTGGGGCAGCAGTTCTCCAACTTCTTGGTCTCAAAACTCCTTTACACTCTTAAAAATTTCTGAGGACCCCAAAGTTCTTTTGTTTATTTGGATTATGTCTTTTTTACATAAAATTTTATTGAAGAATATCATTCGTACGTGAACAAACATAAACAATAAGTGTATTTTGTAAGTTGTGAACTTACAAAACAAACATGCACATCATCACACGGGACTCCCACCACCACCTTGCATTGTTGTGAAACATTTGTTACACACTGTGAAATAACAGCATCAAAATATTACTAACTATAACCCGTATCTTACATTTGGTATATTTTTCCCCAGCCCACCCAATTATTAACACCCTGTATCAGTATTTTATATTGTTAGAGTTCATGAGAGGGACGTTCTCATATTTGTTCTTTTAACCACAGTACATCTTCCACCACAGGATTCCCTCTGTTATACAGTCTGGGTTTCCTGTATTTGTCTTTAGGTTTTCTGTATTTGAAATTAAAATGTACCAATTAAAAGATATCTATGTATTAATTCATTTAAAATAATTATAATAAATTCATTACATCTTAATATAAATAAAAATTTTATGAAATATACTATACTCCAAGGAAAAATAAGTGTAAAAAATGTTGTTTTACATTTTTCAAATATTAGTGACTTAATAGAAGAGATCTAGGTTCTTCAGATCTGCTTCTGCATTCAATCTTTTGTGATATATTTTTTTGGTTGCAGTATAGAAAGAAAATCAGGCCTTACACAGACCTGTGTGTAGAAAAGAGAGGACCTTCGGATCCTCCTGGAAGGATCTTGGGGACTCTCCGGGGTCCTCTGACCGTCTTTGAGACGCACTCTTCTGGGGTATGGAAGCAATGGTGATGAGAGCAGAGTCTGAATTTCCAACATTGACCTTAGCCTCCCCCAGTTCCTAGGATCTCTGCCTGAAGCCTTAGGCAGAAGCTGAGGATGTGGTCTACAAGGGACTGTGGGACAAGGGTTCACATGAGGCACTGTGGTATCCAGATTTCAAACAGAAACACGAGGAGGAGAAGGCACATTTACTCTACTTTTTTTGGCTGATCACATCTGTGATCATAAATGATGTCATCTCTAACTTCACCAAGTATTTCGTTGGCCAAATCTGGGGAAATTGAACAGGAAGACACTAGAGACCTGGAGACCTACCTTTTGCTTTCAGGCTTTCTTTGACCTGTCCATGGCTCTGCCATATGTTACACCTACTTTCTTTGCCAAGATCAGAACTGTAGTCTGTCCTCATTTGACAAAAGAATCAGGGGAGGGAGAACAAGAGCTACTTGTGTAATATCATGTTCATATTATGGAAGGTTTTATTATACTACATTGGGGAGGGGATATATGGTTTGATTGATTATTAAATACTCTGGATCCTTGATATATGCATATTCAACATTTCCAGTCTCATAAGTGACTGCGAAGATACATGGCATGTAATAATTTGTGACTTTGTTGAGGCATGAGCTTGGAACAGGTGGCAAGGCTACTGTGCAAGGGTAAATTAGTTACTCGATAAGTGGGCTTAGCTGCTCCTCAACACCTCCATCCCAGTTTAATTTACTGATGGCCACTCTTTTTGTGTGTCCTGCTCCAGGAATAACAAAAAGGCTTGTTCGGAGTCTGGATTTAGAGGGGAATTGGTATTGTTTTGTGAAAAATGGCCCAGAAAAAAGTAGCCAGCTACCAATCTTGTTAGTAAAAACGAAGAGAAAGTAAAGCTCTCTATCTTGTGCATGGTTCTATTTCAAAAGTAATTCTACGTTTTAATTTGATCTAATATTTATAAATAATATTTATAAAATAATTAAGGATCCAAAGATATCACTTAAATATATCATTTAAGATTTATTGTATTTTATGAGGTAAATTAGATACAGCTGAGATAATCACGAATTTGGGCATTTGGAAATGTCAACAGTTTACTATAATAAATCAATATTTAAATTCAACATTGAAATAATCAGTGTTTTTTTTAATTCTCCATTTGATATGGTTTTGAAGGCTTAGTTAAAATTTAATCTTCAGGGAAAGCTGAAAGGTATTAATTATTAGCTAAACTGGATAATATCGATGGAAACTTTTAAATAAAATAGAAACAACTTTTCAAATAGGGATACTGCCAGCTATATATGTCATTTTTTAGTTTTTCTGTTTTTGTGAAGCTTTCTGTAGTATCTGTAACTTAAGATGATCTATGAATGAGTTTATGAAAAAGGCTTAAAACAATTGCCTGCATATAAAAAGTGCTATATAAGTATTTGTTATTTTAATACTTTTTTAAAAAAGTACCAATCAAAATAAAAGAAGACGGTGAAAGAACAAAAAGCAAGATAATTTACTGAGTCCCTGCTCAGTGCCAGGGACTATTTTAGACACTGGCAATAGAGTATTTATACTAGAACTGGATATCGTATTCAATGGAAACAAACATTTTATTCCTTAAAAGTCCCCAAATACTTGGAAAATATTCTTTCTAGTTTCCCTCTATTTATCTGTTTACTTTAATATACACAAATTTACTTTCACTGAAATAAATTATTATACATGGCAAGTTTCCAGATGATTATTTCTATCTGAAATACTAGGCCAACTATTCTTTTAGTTGCCATTAACTGATTATGAAAGCTTAAATAGTATAAAATTTATTAATAAACAAGCATGAGCAAAGATAATTTAGGGAAATCTATTGGGAAAATCACTCTCTAGAGAAGAATTGTCTTTTAATTTTATAGTATTCTTTATTGGTATACCTCTCTTTTGATAGTTTATTTTGTAAAAAATATTACACATATAGATGAAAACACTAATTACAGCAATATATCCACTTTAATATAATACAAGATTTAGAATAAGATGTTTTAAAATGTAAGATTGTATTTTGACAAAGGCACCAAAGACCATTCAATCAGGAAAGAATAGTCTTTTCACCAAATGGTTCTGGAACAACTGGATATCCACATGCAAGAGAATGAAGTTTGACCCTACCTCATGCCATAATTATTCACAATGGAATTATTATAAGAACTATAATGAAAACTCTTATATAAAAATATATTTGCTCCCTGGATTTGGCAATGTATTTTTAGATATGGCACTAAAATAATCAGCAAGAACAAAAAATAGATAAATTGGACTTCATCAAAATTTTAAAAATTTGCATCAAAGTATACCATTAAGAAAGTGAAAAGACTACCAGCAGAATGGGAGAACATTTTTGCAAATAATATATCTGATAAGCATCTAGTATCCAGAATATAAAGGGAATTCTTGCAACTGAACAACAAAAAGACAAACTACCCAATAAACAATGGGCAAAGAACTTAAATAGATGTCTTCCAAAGAAGATAGACAAATAGCAATAAGCACATGAAAAGATGCTCAACATCACTGGTCATTAAGAAAATGCAAATCAAAACCGCAATGTGGTACCACTTCATACCCACCAGGATAGCTATAAAAATAAATTAATTTAAAAATATATAAAATAACAAATATTAATGAGGATATGGAGAAACTGAAATCTCATACATTGATGGTAGAAATGTAAAGTGGTACAGCCACTGTGAAAAACAGTTTGGTGGTTTCTCAAGAAGTTATACATAGTATTCTCATATGACACAGGAATTCTGCTCTTAGGTATATACCCCAAAGAATTGAAAACTGGTACTCAAGCAAATATATGTACACACATGTTCATAGCCAAAAGTGGGAATAACCTAACTGTTCATCAACAGAGTACTTAAAACAAATTTTGGTACATACATGCAATGGAAGATTATTCAGACATAAAAGAAATGAAGTATTGATACAATGCTACAATGCATGAAACTTGAAAACATCATGTGAAGTGAAAGAAGCCAAATACAAAAGGTCCCATTTTTATGATTCCATGTATTCTGTATGTAATAAATCCTGAATAGGGACAGATACAGAGGGCTGATTGTCAGGGGCTTGGGGAAAGGGAGGATAGGGAGAATATAATTAATGGGTATGGGGTTTCCTTTTGGGGTAATGAAAATATTTTGGAACTACATAGAGGTGGTAGTTGCACAACATTGTGAATGTACTAAATAACACTAAATTGTTCACTTTAAAATGTTTAATTTTATGTTATGTTACTTTCAACTCTATTAGGAAAATCACTCAAGAGAAGGACTGTCTTTTAATTTTCACACACATGCAAATACAAGACTGTAAATGTAAATTCATACCAGGTTTAGCTTAAACTTTATCAAAAATGAAACTAAAAAAATCTTACAATAAGAAAGTTTACACATTTTTAGAAATCCTTGAATCCTTGATCCAGATGGTGTTATATATAAGTTATTTAGAACTCTTACCTAGAAAATCAGCCTTACTTCTTAGCCTTTCCATAGCCATCTCAGACTTGCTTGATTTCTCTGACTCTGGATATGTATAGATTCAGATATTGGAGCTTATGAAGAGATTGTCTTCTTTGGACGAATAAATGCTAATGATTGGCTAATTTCTACTGCATTTGAACTTGTTGATTTTTAAAGAATAAAGTTTTCCACCCTCTCATTAGGGAACTTACTTATTATATAACTTGAAAGTTATGTCAACCCTCCCTCCCCCACACCCCCACCCCAAAGCCCTCTCAGGCTCCCATTCACATCCAATCAGAATTAACATTCCTTCCGTATTCTGGTAACACTTTGTCCATACCTTTATTATGGGATTTGTTATAGTTTAATACAATAAAAAAACTAGATTGCAAATTTCAGAGAACCAAAGGCCTCTGTTAGGAATGTTTCTCTAATGCTTAGGACAGTATCAGGAAAATCATAAACACTCAACAAGTGTTTGTAGGCATCATTGAATTAATCTTCAAGTGACCTTTTTACTTAAAGGCAAAATAAAATTTTAAATTTTAAAAATCATGTGACATTTGGTAGACATTTTATTTTTTTATCTGCTTTATATTTCTTTTTGGGAAATATTCCTACCACTTTCTTTTCCATATGGTTGAAAGAGACTTACTCCACCTCCCTCCCTCCTGGGTGTGTATGTGATCCAGGACTTGGATCTATTTGGGAAGAAGCTTCCCCATCCCATGCCCCACTCCCAATGTTTTCATTTGAAAGCCACTATATTCCATTATTTTGCTTTAAATAATTGGAGTCAAGTGTAATACACATTCAACAGCATCCTGACTAAAATGCTGTCCAGATGTGCTCATCTGGTTTGCATTCTTTAGCACTTTCTTAACCACTACAGTTTGATATGCATAAGAAATTCATGTTTTATTGCTGCTCATACTGCAGAAAATTCTCAACTCCTACAACTAGTTTTTATTTATTTTTCTTTTCACAATGTTTCAAATATTTCAAGTGGAGCCAAACTATTTTTAAACACAGTTTTACAGAATGTTTTCTTTTAACTTGTCTCATTTCTTCCTTTTTGTTTTTTTTTTTTTTGCAAGATTTTTTCCACTCCATTCACTTTCTTATGCTTTGCATTTGTCTCTATTTTCTCAAATGATTTTTTTTTTACTTCAGCAAAATTTACTTTAAAAAAAAAAACTCCACACAGTGGTTAAAATAAGATGTGCAAGTATATATCATGGATATTGGTAATAGTTTATCTCTCTCTTTTAACTGTGCTTATTAAAAAAGAGAAACTGCTAAAGAATAAATACTGTTCATTTTGAATCTATTTCTTTGGCTCTGAATCCCCCCTTAACCCTCAAAATGGGATAAAATGATGCTTTTACATTCCAGAGCCTGTGTGCATCACAAACTGGCTTTAGAACTCTTTATGTAGCAGAGAAATGCCAAAGAAAGTAAGAAAAATATTTTATACTATCTTTGGTGTTTTCACTTTAGTATTTCAATTATGTGCTTATTAGCACACTTTTTTAATGTTTTGTTTTGTTTTTGATGAGAGAAAAACCATGATTTTATTAAGAATGTTCATTTGATTTAAAAATCAACTAATATTATTTATTTTAAGAATTATTTTGGAATTAGTAAAGGGAAAATTGCAAGAAAAGTATCTTAAAAGTATTTAGAAATATCTGAATAATAGTTTTAAGTAAAAATATGTTTTTATATATTCTCTCACTGAGAAGTGAAATACTTCATGTTACACGATACATTCATCTCTCATAATAAATAGCTTTGATTTTCAATCAATTAAAAAGATTACTATGTGCTGAGAATTTAGTTTTCTTGTTATTATTTAGCACCATGTGGAAAGAAGACTTATTTGGAACCAGAAATGATCTGTCTGTCCACACAAACTTGTTAATCTTTTAAAATCAGAATATAATCTGACATTTTTATCTAAAAAAGAATAATTTTATCACTGTCTGTGAAACAGAGGGTCCAATTAAATGTTTGTTTTTTGTTTTTAATAAACATTAGTGTTTTTTCTAATTTTTCTATGCTTAATGACATAGTTGCTTACCTTGTGCAATACTTATTTTATTAAAGTAATTATTGGAAACTGTGTTTAAAAAAACACATCAATTTTCAGTGTAGTGCTGTGGCTAGCCCAGCTAAGCATATCTTTTCAAATAGATTGATTCTACAGGGGTATCTGTCAATGAATTCTCCATCCCTATGCTCTTTTAGAGTTACTTGGAAGCTTCTATAAAATATCCACAGGACATACCTCATACCAATAAATTTCCAGTCTTTGGAGGTTGGACCTTGGATTATCTTGTGTGTTTTTTTGTTTGTTTGTTTGTTTTTTTAACTCCCCAGGTAATTCTAAGGTAAAGTCAGGATGAAATGCCATTGATTTGGACCAGGTGGATGTTCAAAATCTTATTCAATTTTTAGTCATTTGTTGAGAACCAGTTCTTTGACAAAAAAGACATTCACTTGGCTTTGATGGATAATGTCAAATGTTTTTGCTTTCATTTTTAATATGAAATATGTTACAAAATTTGATAATTACAAACATATGCATTTTAAAAGAGCTCCATTGTTATAAACTATTTCTGATCCTTTGAATCTTTCTGAGGCAAAGTTATCTCACTGGGAGGTAATCCATGTTTAGTCTTGACTCAAACAGTGAAAGCTCTTGCGAAAGGCTTTGGGACACACAGGTCATTAGCAAATAACTGAAATTATAGTATTCACTGAAGTATCCATTATAATAATAGACATTACATTATTGGGAGCTTTATTTTCCTGGAATAGTAATTTTCCCATGTGGGCACTCTGCAACATTTATTGTAATAGGTTCATTTTTAAACTTATTTCTGAATACAGGTTTTATATAAACATAATAAAATAGGTAATAAGAAACATAGGAGAGTGGATGTAGCTCACTGGTTAAGCGCCTGCTTCCCATGTACAATGTCCTGGGTTCAATCCCTGGTACCTCCTTAAAAAAAAAAAAGAAGAAAGAAAAGAAAAGAAACTAGAATAAGCAAGGGTATTAGGAATTGAATCATGTACTCCACAGAGACATGTTCATGTCCTAACTCGGCTCTTTAAAAATATTATCAATTATGGTGAGGCCAGACTAAATCAGGGTGGACCTTTATCCAATATGACTGAAGTCCCTATAAGCCAGAGGAAGTTTGGGCACAGTACGAGAAAACAGACAGGGAGAGAGGCAGCCATGTAAAGGAGGCAGATTGAGTGATGGATTGCCAGTAAATTACCATCAGAATGCTGGAGAAAGCATGTGATCTTGCTAACACCTTGACTTGGGATGACTAGCCTCCAAAACTTTGAGACAATAAATTCCTGTTGTTTAAACCAATCAGTCTGTTGCACTTTGTTATAGAGGTCTTGGCCAACTAATACAGAGGGATAAAAAAAGTAACCCTAAAGTTAGGTCCCACCTTTTGTTTCAGAGAAAGAAAATGCAAACTACTAAAGTAGAATATTTGGTTAACTTAATTAAAGAGGTAGTTGTTTAGTAGCAAAAATCAAAGCAATACAAATAGTTTGGGTAATAATATTTTAAAATAACATGTTTAAAGTATTCCCTATCATCAAAATATATTCTTATTATAATCAAATATCTTTCTAATTGTGATTTGTAAAATATTTATCAAATTCCAAGTATATACTAATAGTCTACAGAAGATATAAATATAATTAAGTGATGATTCCTGCTTTTAGATAATTATTCTGAATATGAAACAGACATATGCATAAAAAGTACAATATAATGAGGTCTATGCTAATAAAGCAAGGAGATCAGAAAAGGCATGATTCAGCCCTGAGGCACTGAGCAAAGCTGTTCAAAGGAATAGGCATTTGAAATGGGTCTCAAAGGATGAAGAGAAGTTTTCCATAAGGAGCAGAATGATCAAGTCATTAAAACTTTGTACAGTCTGCAGAAAGGCAAACTGTTCCATATGGCTAGAACCTAGGGTACAAATCTGAAGACCATCTGTCATTGAGGCTTAGGTCACAGTGGACCAATCATGAAGAACCTTGAATTTCATGCCGAGGATGCTGCACTTCATCCCAGGGCCAATGAACAGCCATTCATTCACACAAGGTCAAATTTGAATTGCTTAGTACTCCTGATTCCTCAGCCAATTTCCTTGTCCTGACACCAAGTTGTCTCCCCACATCTATACTTAAGTTTTCTTTCATATTAGTCATTTTGCTAAATAACTAAAATGTTTCACAATGACCCAGTTTCTTTAAGATTAAAACAAAACAGTGAATGCCCCATGAACATAAACATTAGTATATATTAATTATTTCATTAAAGTTAAGTCATTATGATTGAGGTTTATGATTTCATTATGTGTAAATACTATAATTTTAATTTGTCAAAAATGCAATCATATATTAAATACAAATTAATTTTATGAGAAAGACTCTCAAAAAGTGTTACAATTTCTCAACCAATAAATAATAAATACCTTGAAAGTTAACACAGAGGGAGGGGCTTCAAAACTAAGGATTTCTGCAGGTAGGTAATACAAACGACTGCCCTGAGGACAGAACTTTGTTTTGTAAGGAAAATGGCTTGAGGTTTAAGGTTTATTTTATAATCGTGGGAAATGGTAAGTTTTTAAAGTGTTTTACTTATTGAAAGTGAACAAATTAACAAACAAGCATTCATAGACTCAAAATATATTTATAAAGTATCCAATATGGGCAAAGCATCATTCTAGGAATAGGCCATATAGCATGAGACAGAGTAGATCAAGCCTGACTTCATTAGGCTTATATTCTGGTGGTATTGTGTAATGGGGATAATAATAAGCAAATTAACTAATGCATAATATATCAGATGGTGATCAATGCTGTTGAGGAAAATAAAGTAGGTAAAGGGGTATGAATTTCTTGATGAAAGGAGGAATTTGCTAACTTTTATAGAATGGTTAGAGAAAGGCTCACTGGTAAGGGAATATTTAAGCATGCAGATATCCTTCCAGACAAAGATATCAACAAGAACAAAACTTAAGTTTCAAGCATGTTTCCCAATATTCAAGGAGCAGCAAGGAAGTCCATTGCACTTGGAAGAGAATGAGTGAATGACAGGAGAAGTAGTTAGAGTGTAGGGGTATGTGGGGTGAAGGAGATGAGACTAATTCATTTAGGGTCTTGTGGATTTTCAGGAATTTGTTTTTTACTCTGAGTGAGAAAGGAATCCGTTGGAGGACCTTACATTCTAGAAGGATTGGTATGGTTGCTATTGAAACTAGACTATGGAGAATGAGAGCATGAGGTAGCCACTGTGGCAACCCCAGGTAAAAGATGACAGGGGCTTAGACCAGGGTGGAAACAAGGAAGGTGGAGACAAATGGTTGCATCCTCGATATGTTTTGATGATATGCAAGGCATGAATATGAAATATTGAATTGCTATCTACTTATGTATTTAATATTGTCTTCAGATATGTGACAAAGTTTAAATATTACCACAAAGAAAAAAAAAACAATTCATAAATTCCTCACCTCTAGACTAGGCATGACAATATTTCTTGTATTTTTCCTTGATCTCAAACATCAAAAACGAGAGAAGCAAACCTATCTTTGTAACTGTTGAGTGTCTAATTGTGGCCTGGCCTACAAACAAGTTCATTATGTTTATAATATATATCCAATTTTTAAAAAATCCTTTATGAGGATAAATATGGTGGTTTGTTTCATTCCAGTCATTTAAAATATGTTATTGAACTCAAACTTACCAACCAATTGCCAAGGTAAACACTCAGAATCAATTATAAATAGGTAGAAAACATTATTCCTTACATTCTGGCCCTATACAGGCTAGATTTTTTTATTCTCTTTTTCCTAAAAAGGTAGTCATCCTGAATCAAGGGATCTGACTACTGCTGGAAGAAAACCATCCATTGGACTTCATTCCTTATGTAAATCAAGGAAGAGTAGGCTGAAGACAGGATCTGGAAGGATTTGATTTGCAAATCACTTCATAATATACCACCTCAAAATCTATTGGCTTAAAAAAATCAATCTATTATTTCTCACAAGTCTCTATAGAGCTCAGCTGTGTTTCTTCCATTGTCTGCAGTCTGCTGCTAGGTGGCAGGGCTAGCCAGTCGAGGGTGGCCTTAGGTGGGTTGACTCAGCTTTGCCCCTATGGTCTCTCATCCTGGAGATCTTCTCGTAATGATGGTGAAAGTCCAAAAGAGAACGTAAAAATGGACAAGCACTTTTTCAAGCCTTTGCTTGGGCCAAATCTGATAATATCCTATTGGCCAAAGCAAGTCAGGGAGCTAAGCCCAGATAAAAAGGGTGAGGAAAAAGACTCTGAACCTTTAGTAACAAGAACTTCCAAGTCACAGATCAAAGGCAAACAAAAGTAGCAGCACCAAGCACAAGCACAAAAAGTGTTACAATCAGCATTTCTTCTCTATGAGCCAGGTCTGGAAGACAGGCAACTTTCATTAAGGTCTAATTTCCAGTTCTGACCAAAATTGTTCAAATATGGTTGCTGTGCCTAGAACAGCAATGTGAGTTAAAGGATATTTAAAGCGCTGCAGGTACTTACCCCAATCCTTACCCCTGGTAAACACACTTATAGAATCATGTAAGGTCCTATTTTGAGCAATTAGTTGAAAAAAAAAATAACATCATAAAACATGCAATTTAAGGATAATTCAGATAGAATTTCAGTCTTTGGGAAAAGAAAACCAGCCTTCTGGCTGTAACAGATTCCTGGGATCTTAAATGTGCTAGATATCTTCAAATTTCAATAATTGGATCTTTGAAAGTTTACCCTATACACTCTTATGTGGTAGGCTTTTATACTATCTTTTCTTGATATCAGACAACAGCTAAATTGGAAATAAAATATGAATAAAAATAACTCAAAGATGATTAAAGTATTAAGAATATCTCAAAGGCATAAAATGCACCAGTCTACAGAATGAGTCCAACAAATGTAAATAAGCCCAATATAGTGTTTTACAGAAAAAGGTCTGTGACTATAAATTATTAATTATTGTTAATTGAATAATAAAAGACATATATAAAAGTTTAAATGCTGTGCCTAAATCTTGTTAAATTCTTTCTTCCTCCTGAGAAGTATTCCAATTAATTTGTGGTCTAAAATAGTGATTATGAAACTCTAGAGATTCTATATCTTCTCTATTACTTTCTCTGACAACAAAACACGATCTGAGTAATTTACTACCTGAATAATAACTAAATTAGTAAGCCAAAGTCAATATTAAGAATGGATTCAACATTTGCTGCCAAATATACCTAAAATAAATTTCAGAACAAGAAAGGTATAAGTAAACAAAAGTCAGTGTTATTAATAATTTATTTCATTATTCCCAAGGCTACATATATTTTATCTTCAATCATCTTCACTTTTGAATCATGACTTTGATAGATATTCACTCATTTCCTAGAGACAAACATGTAATCTTTGCCTAGACCCATTTGCTGAGGCTTCTTCTTCTTTCCCTAGCTAGCTCTAATATTTGCTGAAGGAACTCTCTATAACAGTTCTCTTCTTTCTTCCATGGATGGCACCCATTTTGAAAACTCTGTCTTCCTATTAGATTTCTAGGAGTTGGTGTTATCAATAAAATGTGTTCCTTGATATATTGATATATATATATATATATACACACACACACACACACACACACATATATATATATATATATATCCCAAAACTTTAAATTTACCCATCATATTATCTTCTCCCCTTATAGGCCAATCTTCAATTTTCATTATTTTATCCATACCAGGAGCTAAGACTAACTGATTTAGAGATGGAAATCTGAAGGAAAAAAAGCCAAAACTCTATATTTAAGCAGTTCACCTGGAAGGAACATCCTTTCTCTCAACATTCCTGTTGCTGAAATTGTGTGTTGTATCTATTTGTAAATATAAAAAGCTGCTCATTGAGACAGATGGTTATTTACAGTGTTTTCTCTATTATGCAGAATAAATTATTAACAAGAAAATAATTGAATATTGAATATGCTCTGGCAAAGAAATAATCTTTCACCAAATCTGTCACATAGCATGCTACAAGCATGCATTCCAATTAGTAGAGTAGGCCAAGTAGAATAATGCATCAAATTGTTTAAGTTCATGATACAGACCTACTTTCCTTAAGAACTTAGTACAATTGTGAATCAATTATTATTCAAGTTTGTTAACTTTCTGCATGTTTCAACTATATTTTATAACCTGTGATTTAAACCATAATTCAATATGCATGCCTTTGAAAAAGAATTTTCTTGAGAGCATTTTTTTTTTCATTTTGATAGTATTATATTACAGATTGTGAAATAGTTTGTCAGGTTAGCATATTAAAATATATAGGGTAGGAAATATTTTACCTCATATTTTGTAAATAATTTTTAACATCCTATATATTGGCATAAAGAATATAGCCAACTAGAAGAGTAGAATAACTAAAGTATTTGAATATTATAGATTATAATATCAAAATAGGAGCAAGATAAACTTTTTTTAACCATCATATAATAATAATGTATTAAATATTTAATAATAATATATAATAATGATTTATATTATTATTAAATAGTATATTGTAAAATATAATAATAAATAAATAAATA
The DNA here is from genome assembly GCA_029593785.1 of Cabassous unicinctus. Lineage (NCBI taxonomy): Eukaryota > Metazoa > Chordata > Mammalia > Cingulata > Chlamyphoridae > Cabassous > Cabassous unicinctus. The sequence continues at coordinate 66,628 of JAQZBX010000814.1, forward strand.
TAATAATAATTTATATCAGTGGTTCTCAGAGTGTGTGTGGTCCCTGCCCCAAGAAGTATCAGCAGCACCTGGGAACCTGTGAGAACTGTAAACCCTCAGACCCCACCAGAACTTCTAATCAAAACTCTGGGGGTCAGATCCAGGCATCTGCATTTTAATATGACCACAAAGTGATTCTGATGAACACTAAAGTAAGACAACCCCTACATAATTATTTATCTTTTTCATCCAGCCTTACAGTCATAATATCATTTAATCTGCATTTAAAAAGTCAAAGTATTATTATTAGCATTTAGCAATTGAGGAAAATAGGATTTAGTGAGATAAAAATTAATTTCTTCAAAATCCACCATTAAATTGATAGAGCCAGTATGGATGTGACTTTCACTAACATATCTCCATTAACAAACTCTCATAATGTTCACCTTAGTTGTACTGATAAGATTAAAGGAAAAAGGAACTCTGTCAGGCAACACATTGATGTCTGCATAACAGTGAAAGTAAGGGAAGTGCACCAGTATTCATTGAGTACGTTCTGCAGGTGAGAAATTCCCTGGTATCAGGAAGGCTGCAAAGAATTGAGAATTGTGTTATTAGTTCCTGTCATGGGACTTTCATTCATTCTTTCAACATGTTTTATATCAGCGAGAGTATTTAACTCAGGAGACATAGCCATAAGCAAAATACAGTCTTTGCCCTCAAGGATCTTACTATCCAGGGGAAGAAAGACAAACACTGTGGGTAACATCCATATAGAACAGAAAAATGCTACTATATGAGGAAATAAAAGGTGCCATGATGGGCAAATAGGAGGAACACTACTCTCGTTTCTGAGTTTGAGGAAAGGGGCTAGTTCAAAAACCACTTCCTGGAATAGGTGATACCTAATCTTATGGCACACTAGGGGAAAAATATCTTCACCCATAAAAAATAATCCTCACTCATATCTGAAGATATGAGAAAGTATGAATGGGCATGAATCCTTATTCTCTTGCCACTTGATATCTAAGTGTGGAATTTTTTTTGTTAAGTGTCATTATTCTGAAGGACCATTTTCCATAGATGTATTTGAAATACAGAGAAAAAATTTTAATTGAGTTTCTTTATTGGAATGCAACAATTTAAATATTTTATAGCGTAAAGATTAAGCATACATTCATTTTGTTTGAAAAAACACCACATAATTTGGAAGAATAAAAACAAATATAATAGTTCAGTGTTTATTTCATATTTGGGAGGAATCAGAGACAAAAGGTAATTTGATTCCATTAGGAAATATTATAGTCAAAGCAAAAATGGGAGACAGCATTGACTGTGTTGTAGAATAAATTATACTGAGATCTATAAACCATATAACCTTCTGCACTACTTCAGAGTTCTTAAATTTTGATGAAATTAATAAAAATATTTCCTTTTCACATTATCAGCTAATACCAGAACAGTAATGATGTGCTGATTCAACCTCATATTGAGTCCTTCTCTTATCTTCCAACATTAAAGATGATATATTTAGAAAAACACATCAACACCTAAATGTATTAGAGCAGATGGAGGAGAAAAAAAAAAACCCAGAATGGTTTCACTGAATTTTCAGTGTTTACAGCAATGAAAATGAAAATTTAATATGCAACAGCCTTTCCATTGCAATTATTCTACAACAGTGAACCCATGATGATTAGAATATTTGGGGTATTAAATCATATTGTTTGTCATTGCTGCTACCTGATTCTGGATAATATTTATATCAGTTAGCTAATTTCTACATTAACCAAAATGTGCAGCTAAGAAACCAACAAACATGACAGGGGAAGAGAGATATTTCTAACTCTTTATTAGCCCTCAAAAATGCTGATTTCAGAATATGCAAAGGATATATTATTTTCACTACTATTCACCTAATGTCAATGTTAGATGCAGTTCTGACTGACTATGCCTCAAATTCTTTTTGCAACTATGTGAGGCATAAATATATGTCAATGACATTAAATTTTTATTGCATTAAACATTAAAATATTGAAAACAATACCTCATTTCAGGAGGAAATATTATGATACTTGAAAATTTGTTCATAAATAATTGGATATTTATAAATAAAGTAGTTTGCTCTCCGAGTTTGTTCCCAGCAGAAAATTAAGATAAACCTCTATGTACCTGCTGGTATTAAAGGAAAGAAATGCAGAAACAGAAACTCACCAGGGAAGACCAAAATTCTGAGACTAGAACTAAATAGAGGCTGGAAAATTCAGTCCAGTTCTAATTTGGTGTCTGATATCAAACTGTTGTGAAGATGATGAATGGGGAGGCATTGAACAGAGGCACACTTCAGAAATAGCAAAGATGTGGTAATTGTGGGTCAAGTTTGTGTAAAGAATATTTCAAAAATGAGATAGGCCAAGCAGACCCAAACATCTTCTGCTATTTTAGGTATCAGTGCTCTTGGTAAAGAGACAGATATTGAGAAAGCCTGTTCATCCAAGAGACCTTAGTAAAAGGAAACTGTAAGGATACTCAGGGCGTTCTAAAGCCTTCTTTGGTTGACTAGCTCCAAACCATATCAGCCTACTGCAATCATACAATGTTGTCTGCAATAATTCTTGATTGGATCTAGACCTGGTTGGTATAACCAACCGTATCCTTAAATGGTTGCTCAGTAGAAACTATTGAAATAAGTATAGGATTGGGTCAGGGTTTAATATTGTCTACATCATTTATTGACAAAAATATTTCAAATATAATCCAGTCTGTAATGGAAAAGTGGAAAAATCAATCTAGAATAGAAATGAAAATTAGTAAAATTAACTTTACAAGTGGCTTTTTAAATACCTTTTAATATTCTAGACTACTTAAAGAACTGTCTTAGATCTGAGGTCATGTTATATATTAGACTTCAGAATGGGCTGAGGAAATCTATGATTAAGAAATGGGGCAAAGGTATTATCTATTTAGAAAAGGGATGGGCAAATAAGTATTCATGTTGATGATAAGTTTACAAATATTCTTCCAATTACAGCCTTAAAATTCCTAATTAAATAGGATCACTGGTCCTATTTAATTATTTCTTCTATCAAAATTAAGATAAAAATACTTGGTCCATATGTGGGGAACCCATGTAGCTAGGAGGTATTACTAAGGTATTGCTATGGAACTAGGTCCTAACCATCTGCCAGATCATATTAGTGTGTAAATCAGGCACTCTGCTAGCAAACTTAGATCAATAAGTACTTGAATTGAAGCTCAGTAATAATTACAACTACATCTAGTGAACATTTATTTCCTGTGTGCAGACATGGTTATAGATATGGTTTAACTATTTAAATTTAATCTAGTGAAAACTATATTGAGTGTAGGTGGTAATGAATTACTATTAAAAGAAAACTGATATAAATAAAATCTTCAAAGATATGTTTTGAATTTACAACCTATTGTTGATTGCTTGGCACTTATTATCTTGACTCACCAAAGTGATCTAAAAATGCATAGACATTTTTAGATCCTGCAGCTTTAGGCATCTTCCGGATTCAAATGAAGCCCATGAGCACATCCTGAATCCTAAAAGCGACTGTGGAATGAGGAATAACCATAGGATTGTGGCTAAGCTAACAGTGACAAAGCGCTTACATCATTTCCTTAGAAAACAGTATGATGTCTGTTTTCAACCCCCTACCTCGAAATATCCCGTTTTCTTTATCGAACTCATTCTTCCCATAGTGACCCCTTCTTTCCAATCCATAATGTATACTTGTAATCATTGGCTCTCATTATGAAAGGACAAGTGGAACATTATTTTTTTTTTTTTTTAAGATTTATTTATTTATTTATTTATTTATCCCCCCCTTGCTGCTTGTGCTTGCTGTGTCCATTCGCTGTGTGTCTTCTCCGTGTCTGCTTATCTTCCCCTTGCTGTGAGGTCCGGCTGCATCAGCCCCTCGCGGGCCGGCCTGTCCTCACAAGGAGGCCCTGGGAAGCGAACCCGGGGCCTCACACATGGTAAACGGGGGCTCTATCGGTTGAGCCACACCCACTTCCTGTTGTGAGGGCTTGCTGCATCAGCCCACTAGGCCGCGCGGGCCAGCCTGCCCTCACAAGGAGGCCCCGGGAAGCGAACTCGGGGCCTCCCATATGGTAAACGGGGGCTCTATCAACTGAGCCACTCCCGCTTCCCATGGAACATTATTTTTAAGGACAAGGAAATTTTTTTATAAAAATTAAGACTATACTCTTAACTGGATCTTACACCCAAAGTACACGCAAAAAAAGAAAAGATAGATAAATGGGACTTCTGCAAAATTAAACACTTTTGCATCTCACATGACTTTGTCAAAAGAGTGAAAAGGCAGCCAACTCAATGGGAGAAAATATTTGGAAATCACTTGTCCAATAAGGATTTAATATCCATGATACATAAAGAGATGTTACAACTCAACAAAAAAAGACAAATGACCCGATTAAAAAAATGGGCAAAAGGCTTGAATAGACATTTGTCCAAAGAAGAAATACAAATGGCAAAAAAAAACATATGAAAAAATGTTCACCATACTAATGGTCAGGGAAATGCAAATCAAAACTACAATGAGATATTATTCACACCTATTCGAATGGCCACTATTAAAAAGACAGAGAACTGCAAGTGTTGGAGAGGATGTGGAGAGATAGGTACACTTGTTCACTGTTGGTGGGAATGCAGAATGGTACAGCCACTGTGGAGGACTGTTCAGCAGTTCCTAAAGAAGTTGAATATAGATATACCATTTGACCCTGCAATAGCACTACTTGGTGTATACCCAGAAGAACTGAGAGCAGTGACACGAACAGACAGCTGCACACCCATGTTCATAGCAACGTTATTCACAACTGCCAAAACATGGAAACAACCCAGGTGTCCATCAACTGATGAATGGATAAACAAACTGGTGTATTCACACGATGGAATATTATGCAGCGGTAAGAAGAAATGAAGTCATAAAGCATATGACAACATGGATGAACCTGGAGGACATTGTGTTGAGTGAAGCAAGCCAGACACAAAAGGACAAATATTGTATGATTGTGCTACTATGAACTAAATATATTGTGTAACATATTGTGTGATTCAGTTTATATAAAATGTAAAAATAAATCAATTTATAATGATGAAATTAGATTAATGGTTATGTAAGACTGGGGAAGGCATGCTAAGGGTTGTAGAGATTTTCTTTTTGGAGTAATGAAGTACTTCTAAAATTTTTTGTGATGATGAATGCACAACATTGTGATTATACTAAAAGCCATTGATTATATACTTTGGATAGATTGTCTGATATGTGAATATAACTCAATAAAACTGCTGAATAAATAAATAAAATAATTGTGCAAGAATAGCAGAAATAGCAGCTATGTACAGTAGGGGAAACAGAGATTGAGAGGTAAAGAATTTTCTAGTTTACTTGTTTGTTTTTTGCTTATTATTATTATTGAAATAATGAAAATGTTCTAATAATGACTGACGTGATGAATGCACAACTATGTGGTTATACCAAATACCATTGATTGTACACTTTGGATAAATTGTATGCTTTATTAATATGTACTGATAAAATTGATTTTTTTTTTTTTTAATTAAGACTACAGTATTGTGAGCCCTTACAAATCAGCAATAAATAGCAACAGGGAAGCATATTTTTTTACCACTTTTGCAACTATATTATTATTTTAGTCTTTCTGCTCTGTATTTAGGATCTGTTCTAATATTAGATAATATTTGTAGATGATGTGATCCTTAAAAGACTTCTGGTATATAGTCCACAAGGGAACTAGAACATCTTTTGAGTTAATGGGGCTTGATAAGCTATCAGACATTAAAATGCATAGATTTTAATTCATAAATTTCTGTATTTATTCATAAGATAAGTAGCATACATGTAATCATTAATGGTCTACTTTCATGGAAAGTATCTTCTCAGGAATGGTATTTGTGGGATGTTGTCAGAATTAATTCTGCATTAGTGAATTTCTGAAATGAACTATGAATTTCCTTTAAAATGTTAATAATAAATTTACTTGAATGTTAAACACATATAACTCTCCTGGAAAATGGGAAAAATTAATTTATGAATTGTGCTTATCTCTTTTATCACTGTAAAATGCAGTAATAATCTAGAGACCAATATTGTGTTGAATCAACTTTTGTCACATACTAAATCAAATACTAGTATAACTAATATAATTCTCTTTTCATGATTTTATAATTCCCTTCTTGGGAGTAAGCTTATCTTGGCTTCCTCTAATTTTCTTTATGAAAAGTCATCTGAGATATAAAAGTACTGTGTAAATATGTTTTTGAAAGAACATGGAGAAGGAAAGAAATTTAATCTGGCATTAATTTCTGTATATGCAGATTAAAACTAAAGTTACAATAGCTTTTATCCCTTTGTTTTGCATTTAAAAACTATAATACCATTATTCCATGTTTACATGCTTATTAGCAGTTTAGGGAATAGAGCATTATATCCAATTCCAAAACAAACATATTTGAATTATGAAATGTATGTTAAATTTTTAAAACTTTATGCTGCAGAAATTTATTTTAATTTAGATTGTCATAAACACCAAGAACATTTATTGAATTATAACTTTTTAAAAATATATTTATTTTTATTACAGAGGTTCCCATACATGCAGTTTTCTCTATTAACACTTGTCATTAGTGTTAGTTAAGAATATTGATTGCTTTTATTTTCCAAAATGCAACATTTCCATATAGTTTAGCAACTCAAATACACTATTTCTAGCATTTTGGATGAACCCAAAATTCAAGTTGTCATGGCAGGGATGCACAATCGAAATAGATATGATAATGAGATACATCATGCACATTTTCTCAACTTCTTGGGCTATTACACTTTCATCACTCCTCATTTCCTGCTGTCCATACTGAAATTTCCCCCCTCATACTGGAAAGCCCTTGAAATGAAGCTGTGCATTATTCAGGAATCGTCTTCATGTCCAGGATCATCTTGTGAATTATTTTATATCATTATAAACAATTCTACAGTTACCTTTTCAATGGTGTATGAACTAGATTGCCCAATGTTAATGTGTTTATATTAGTCAGACAAAGGGGTGCTGATGTAAAGTACCAGAAGTCTGTTGGCTTTTATAAAGGGTATTTATTTGGGGTAAAAGCTTACAATTACAAGGCCCTAAAGAATCTAACTCAAGGTATTATAAGAGGTATTTCCTCACCCAAGTCTGTTGCCATGTGTTGAAGCAAGATGGTGGGCAATGTCTGCAAGGGTTCAGCCTTCCTCTCTCTCTCTCTCTCTCTCTCTCTCTCTCTCTCTCTCTCTCTCTCTCTCTCTCTCTCTCATGGCTCTGTGGGCCCAGCTTCTGCCTATCTCAGCTGTAGGCTGGAGGGCTCATTTATTTCTGGGCTCAGCTGCTCTGGTCTCTTCATGAGGTCAGCTATAAACTATCAGGCAAATGATTCATCTCTCTCCGGGGCCCCAGGATCAAGTTCTTTCCTTTGCCGTGTCTGTGGAGCTCTCTCTATACCCATGTATCCTCTCTATGGATCTACTTCTGTGTAAGAGTCTGTTTTATCAGCCCACCAAGGGAGCAGGGACTCAACCCTGCATGCCCTAATTAAGTGGTCGAATCAAAGCCCTAATCTTGGTTTAATCAAGTAAACCTACAGCCTTTGAATTTAAATCAATCAAAGGGTATCATGCCCAGAGGAACAGACCAATTTACAAACATAATCAATATCTCTTTTTGGAATTCATAAATAATATCAAACTGCTACAGTGTTCCATCAGTAACAGTGTCAAGTTCAAATGGTAAAACTGTAGTTGCATTTTTATCAGAAAAGTTAATCCAATGTATGCTGAATATATTTTGTTAAATTAGCATAGCTGTTATTAATAAGGCACTATTACATGAATATTGCATAAATTAAATACTAGCTCATTTGGATAGTTTAGGATTTCATGTACTATCTAGTTTCCTCTTCCTATAAAGCTCATGTTTTTATGTTCTTGGCTTACAAAAACTTAATTCATGAAACTAATAAGCATTTTAAGTGACTATTTTATTTGTTAGAAATATCAGTATTCCCAACAATAAACACACCAGCAGTTAGTGCTTGCTGTGAGTGAATGACATTTGATATTTTAAAATTGGCATTCAATTGTCCTATGTAGCTGTTCACCGTAAAACTTGATTTAGAAATCTAACTTTGGGGTCTTCTTTGAGGTCAATAGACTCATAGCTCTGACGTACTTTCTCACTGAATTGACTTTTTTAAAACTAGATATATTCTCTAGATTTGGAAAACCTCTCTCCCTCTTTATTGTTTCCCTTTTCTTCCATGAAAGGGGACTTTAAATTAGCTTTGAGAAATCAAATATATAAATACTCATTTTAAGGAACACGTATTAGTACCATTTTAATTAATAAAGCAAACTTTAATTCCTCTGGTTGTTTTCAGTTTGCAGGGTGCCATGGCAGGCTGTGCTTCATTAGCTCTTCCCTGCAGTCCCCTGGACATAGATGAAACAACCTTAGTGTCCCAGTGGAGACAGGGGTAGAGAACAAATGTGGGAAAGCATGTCTTCACTCGGAATCCTTGAAGAGAAAAGTTGTTATTGTTGGAAACATAATGGTCTGTTTATTATTAAAGCACCTGGAATCAGCTGTATAAATTGTGAGGCAAATGTGTACTTCTGTTTCACTGTGATACTTTAAAAACAGTTTTAAGTCATAAAATTCACTTAAGAGAGAAAATAACAAAAAACAAAAAGCAGTAAAAAGTACCATCGTATATTTACACTCTCCACTACAAAACCTAAGTAGCCAGCACCCACCCCAGATAAGTAGTGGATGCCTATGTGGGATGATCATTAATAAAAGATGAGGAAACTGAACCACAGAAATCAATTAGTGGCTTCCCAAAGTCACATGACCACGGTGGCACAACATCCTTTACCTCATCTCAGTGATCTTGCCACCTTGCTATATTAGAAAGACTTTCCTTTATCACCCCCAATTCCAGGTTCTCAGTGCAGCATAAAACTGCCCTTGGAAGACTGAATTATTGTTTCTGATTCCCTCATATTAATTTTATGGAAAGAGTTACAAAATCAAAAAATGTAATGCTCAATAGTTTTTGTCTTTGTTGTTTTCTTTATTTCTAGACTCATTCCCCAAGAAAAATGTAAACTCTTTGAGGCCAAATCTGTGTCCTATTCATCATTGAATTTCTCAGGCCTTCTCAAGGTCCTGCTTATGGTGGGTAGATAATCAAGCCTGGTAAATGAATAAATAATGTACTTCCAGGTAGTATCCCTGAGTTCTATTCCAATCACACAAATGCCATATCTAGTGCATACCACAACCAAAGTAATATTGAGAAAGGATTTATTGGAATGGAAAACCAAACTGGAAGTCTTAATGTAAGGAATGTGAACTTTCCCTTTGTCTTGCTTCTATAAATTCTCTAAGGCTTTATAAAATTTACCTACACAATCTATCTCAAATAATGACCTCGTATGCTATTTAGAGTTTGACTAGTTGTGCCAGATAAAAATCACCTGAGATCACAATGCAAATCAGTCATCATCAAACTGTATAATAGAGACCTAGAATTTATATAAATGCCACAAGGATTTATTTTGTATGGAAGAGGAATACTGTCCACATACATAATTAAATGTAAATGCATAATTAAATGTAAATGTATGCTGAAATGGTGAAAAAGTTCATAATCATGAAAAATACATATCCTGATGGACTACTTTTATTTGGCAACCTTCCCTACCAATATCTGTCTTAATATTCAAGAGTAGATTAGAAATTATATCTACAGTTCCAACTCTTTCTATGAAATATGTATAAGAGTAGGTATAGATAATTTATTTTCCTTCAGCTGTATATAGAAATAGATAATTACATCCTTCTAAAAATTTAGTGATGCTATTATGACTCTCCTAACCTTTAACTTTGACTTTATAAACTTTATTTAATATTGTCATCTAATACTACATAGTTACCCACTATTATTAGATGATGTCCATTCCATTTCCTAGTTTCTTTTGTGTTGTTATAACATTTACATACAATGTCGCACATATGGCTTTATTGTTTGACTTAAGTCTTTTAGTGACAACATTTTTGAAAGAATAAGAGTTTTTACTATTTAGTTCTATAAAATAATTTAAACTGGGAAAGAATAAAATAGTATTATTTAAATCAGAAGAGGGCAGAGATTAGTTTAATAACCTTGTAAATTATTTTCCAGGACATGCTTAATTTCCAGGTCATGCTAACTGACTTTCATTTTCCCTAAGTATAGGACAAGAGGAAACATATTTAAACTGCCATTAGAGAGATTTAAGTTATGTAAAAGAAGCATTTTGATGGTGAGAGTCAATATTATTAAAACAGATTCCTAGGTGGAATATCTGGAATAGCATATCCTAGAGACTTTAAAGACTGATGCAGGCAACCAATTGTCTGTTACTGCTCTCTTGCTGGGAAGCAAGGAGATAAATTAGTTGACACTAGGGAGACCAATCCAACCTCCCAGGCCTATGATTCTATATTGTCTAGGATGCTTTGCTTAGCCAGTTAGAAAATGAGGGCTTTATGAGGTTAGGGTCACATCTGATTCTTATTTCAGCTCACTAGCTTTTCTTTCTCCTGGAGTCATAGACCCTACCACTCACCTTAGCTAATTATATTGTTACTTTTATCCATTCACAAGTCAAGGGACTTGGAGTGACCAAGCATCCAGTCATCCCCACGAATCCCTGGGACATAACTCAGTGCTGGCTGGATTCTTGATGCCCAAGGAAGGTACATGGAAATGCAGAGGTGGCTCATTATAATTTTTCGCTTATCAAAAACATAGGCTAAGATTAGCCTATAAAATCCTGATTCACTGACATCAGAGAAAGAGAGGAAACTTCAGAGGTGCTTTTTTGTTTCCTTTCCTCCTGCAGAGATGTGCACCAAATTATTTAGAATTTTGCTTTAAATTTCAACTGTAATCACTGCATCTACCAAAATACTTTGTTTTGAAAAATAATCAAGATTGAAATTAATGCATTTTCCTAAATGTTTGAGTAATAAAATGTCCTTAATCACCAGCTATGAGAAAATGAAAATATAACACTTGTGAACTGATTAACATTCTGAATAAAATAAATCCCCACTGTATACAATAATGCAAAATCTCTATTTCACTAACACACCATAATTCAAGTGCATAAACTCAGATTTAAAAACTCACAAAATGTGTGATGACTTCTAGGACATATCTGATATCTCATCAGATGCTTAATGTGACCTACCAGCCATCATTTGAGTAGATGCAACCCTACACCTATTATTTTATCCTGTTAATAAACAGGAGAGACTTGTTGGTTATCTTAAGCTTGGGACATAGAAAATCAATAATTGGAAAGATAAGTGTTTGTGTCATAATGAAAAACAAGTATAATAAAATCCTCTATAAGATCCAGAGGCATCATCCAAATTTACAGAGGTGGTGACTAAGTGATCCGAGACTGAAGGCTGATGAGGGAGCCTAAAAACCTGGTTTAACTTCTTGAAATATTTATCTCTGTATAGTAATAAATGGGTTTTAATCAATGTGACTGTAGAAATAAAACGAGAAGTATTTTTCTAAATGGTGTCAATAATCAAGGAAGAAATCTGTATGAGGTTCTTGAGATGAATTGAAGTAGTGAACACACAGAACTTGATTATAATATGTGTTTGCCCATACATATTTACAAAATATTCTCAAAGTATAATTTATTTTTGGATAAACCTTTCTCCCTGTGTTAGGTTCCTAAAATTCATTTACAGTTCTATAGAGCTGTATGGTTTATTTATTTATTTATTTATTTATTTATTTATTTATTTATTATTTTGAAAAAAGCTTTAGATTACATAGATGTTACATCGAAAATATAGGAGGATTCCTAACTATCCCTCTCCCCCTCCCACACTTTCCTCCATTAACAACATCCTTCATTAGTGTGGTACATTTGTTAAAATTGATGAACACATATTGAAGCATTGCTGCTACCCATGATCTATAGTTTACATTATAGTTTATACTTTGCACTGCACAGTTTTACAGGTTTTGACAATGTCATGCAGGACAATTCCAATGTTCCAAATAGGCCCCATGTAACACCTATTCTTCTCTCTCCCTCCCCTCAGAACCTCTGGTGGCCACTGCTTTTAGATCAATGATACAAGCTCTTTCATTGCTAGAATAATAAGTCCTCTTAGTCCATAGTTGCATTTCCCCCTTATGTTTGTTCATCCCCTTATATTTGAGGATTTTGGGATGATGATGCCCACTCTGTTTCTGATTGAGAAGGGACTTAGATCCCATGGGGCAGATGGATGGAACTGTCATGTTTGCAGTTGTAGATAATCTCTGTTTTTGGGAATGGGTGTTGTCTATTATCATCCTTTTGTTTGTTGTCCTGGGTGAGTCCAATGAACTGGAGAGTAGGTGTTGCAACTCTATTGAGATTCAGGTCTCTACCAGCATATGGACAGACCTAAGATTTAAGTCTCTGGGACATATATTTAATCTTCTATATTGATGAGTATAATAAATCTTCTTTTTGCCATATCCTCAATATAAAGGTAATGACATGAAATGTAGGGGTTCTTAATCAGGGTCTATGAGCTTGAATTGAAATTCAAAAAAACATTATTCTTGTGGGGACGTGTTGGTGTGGGTCTGATATAGTTATTAAATAAAACACAGTATAATGTGGACTAAGTAAGGGGTCTGTGGTTTTCACCTGACTGGCAAAGGGGTCCATGGAACAAAAATGGTTAAGAACCCCTGCTCTAATGTATATTAAACAATGGATTTGAGTATGTACTTTACATGTCACAATTGTCTAGTTTAAGAATATATATTTATATACATCATTTCTCATTTGGGAGTTTATATTTATATGTTAGTATCTACCTTTGAGAGTTCACCAACCACATGCAATCAATGTTTATATGCAAAGAATTCCCTGAGAATCTGAATGAAAAAGATTTTTTGAAAGGTGTCTTATAAAATATCAAACAATGTGGAGTTTGGGTTGGCACCAGTAAAGAGCTCAGAGCATCTCCCTGTTCCCCTTGCTTTTCCCCAGAGATCTCATTGTTCTCTGTTTGGTGTTCCAGTATACTAACTATGTTTAGGCAGCCTCCGATGGGAATAAAGGGATTCTCAGATCTTCACAGTCCCTGTAGGGCCTGGGTCAGCTATTGCCCACAAATCATATATCTGACAGAAAGATATGAACTAAAATGTGATCACCGGTAATGTTTCTGAAGTTAAAATTTAGAACTTTCACATTTATATATTCTTTTCTAAGTATAATTTTCATCATAATGCATAGTACATAATGCATAATACCTACTATTATTACTTTCTTTGTAATCCACTCAGTTATATGAAATGAAGGAATGCCTTCAGATAATAAAAAATAAATATTGAGAATAAATACTTAAATTGAAAATATTTAAAACTATATTTATATCTATATCACGTGGATCAGAATCCATAAGAAAATCAGAGACATGTTCTATATTAATCAGATCCCAATGCAATTATAAATAGAATTAATTGGCATTGGGATTTAAGGTTTACTTACCAGTGTATAAATAATTAATAGAGTTTTCAGCTCACTCAGTATGTGACTTCTTCAATGATAAACTGAAGTTTTAAACAAATAGAGACATAAAGTGACTATGCATATGATTTTTAAATTATTCTCCATGTTTATGGAAAAATTAAGAAATTAAATGCAATATTTTGCAAGGCTCGGATATAAAGCAAAGTAAGGATGCATTATTATAAAGAAAACAATGATTATAGTTTAAAATACTGGTCACATAACTAATTATTAGGAATGTTTATATTACTAAAACTTTTCAGAATGCAATTAAAAATTAACTCTTGGACAACTTTTCAAAATAGTTATATAAAATCCATCACTGTTTTTGTAATGGCTACCAGAGCTCTATTTGTTTTCAGTAAATAATAACATTGAAATACTATTTTCATCATAATCATATTCCCTGCTGACTGATATAGTTGATTATTATCACTTTGATTTAATCAATTTCCCTTATTTAGCACATATTATTCTTTGTTCACCAAACGAGAATGTGTGTTTAGAAATTTCTGCAATCAACCTCCCTACTGCTTCTTCAAAGAGAAGAATTTTTGTTCTGAATATCTTCTGTACCAAATCTAAACTTTCTCTACTGGCTCCAAAATCTTAAACAATGCTTATACATCCTTCCATTTCCTGGCACCCTGGGTTGTTGTTTTGTTCCAGGGTCCTTGAATTACTGTTGTGTGAAATCTGTTTTCTAACTACAAATTATTCAAACACAACCTATAAACATCTACTACTGCATGCTCTACCATAATTGCCAGGGTACAGCTGTAGGAATATTATTCTGACATATAGGAACATTCGGAAATCATGAATTTAGGATTTATGTAGATTTAAGTGGATGGTTTTAATATCTACCCTATTCCCAGGACAGTTGTCACCTCTGTATCTTGCAGTTCGCTAAATACCTTGCAGTTCTCCATCACCTTTTCTTCCCCCAATTCTCAAAGATAACTCAGTTTTCTTCAGTTGAGCTGCCTTCTGAACAGCCATCTTTTAGAGCTGAAGCCCTGTAGTTTAATGATATATCCTTTTATTTAAAAAAAAAAAAATGTATTGAAAGAATAACCAGCAAGATGGCAGCAGAGTAAGGAGCTCTTAGAGTGAGCTCAGGCTACAGGGCAGCTAGTAATCACCCAGAGCTATCTAAAGCACCTGTTTGGGGGCTCCAAGAGACCAGAAGAGCATCTAGCAACATCCTTGAAAGAATGGAAGGAAAAGACTGCCCATCTGCAGAGAAGATTCGTAAGTAGAGAACTCCATGCCACAGATATCAGATATCTCAGAAGAAACATGTTTGAGTATGACTGAGATGAGATGAGTATAATGGCCTAAAATAAATAAGAATCTTCAGTTGAGTCCCTGAGTTCCATTAGTTTTTGGTTTATTCTCTGTTTTCACACTTACTATATTGGTTAGTGTGAGTCTTTAGTATATTAAGAGCCTCTTCAGGGAAAAACTGTCTTCTTCCTGAATGGACTCTTCACATTTGTCACATATCAATAAATGTTTGGTGACTGAATAAAAACCTATAAGAAACATTGATTAATCTATTTGATTGTAAAATTAATCACATAGAATACATAGTTATTACCTTTTAGTCAAGAGGACACAAGTTTATTGTTTAAGACACTCTTTCTACTTCAACTGTTGTCAAACCACTGTCTCCACCTACACCTTTATAATAAGCAATGGGACTGAGGCTGTGGGATGACAGACACATTTTCACAAAACAGAGCTGAAACAAAATATCTTCTGTTATAGACTTGATACCACCTCAGGATAATAATCCAAAATGCCACTTTAACACTTAGTTTTGGACAGAGGGCTAAGAGGGCTAGGTAACTGCAAAACAATGAGAATAAGAAAAGTAAGCACAGGAGAAAATAAAAAGAAAAAAAGAAAGAAAGGGAAGGGTGTAGTGGTTTGGAGCTATGTACTCAAGAAAAACATGTTCTTGAACTAAAACTTAATCCATTCCTTTGGGTATGGGAGCTTTTGATGAGGTTACTTCAGTTAAGGTGTGGCCCAGCTGAATCAGGATGGTCTATACAAATCCTATTACTGAAGGCTATATAGGGAAGGTCACAGAGATAGAGAAAGCCAGTCAGAGCTGCCAGAAGCTGATTGTCAGTGGAACCTGGAAGAGAAGGGAGAAGCCAGGAAAAGCTACCATGTGCATCAGCATGTGACAGAAAAGCCAAGGACCAGGGACCACTGGCAGCCAGCCCCAGAATGCCACAGTCTTATGGGAGAAAGCATCACCTTGAGGACACCTTGATATTGGACTTCTTCTGTTCTCAAAACCATGAGCCAATACATTCCCATTGTTTAAGCCAGCCCATTGCATGGTATTTGATTTAGCATCCAGGAAACTAAAACAAAGGAGGACTCTCAATAAGAATTAATCTGAAAACTAAAATTCTAGAACACTTGAAGAAACCTAATATTAAGGAAAACCATCAACAAAAACATGTAGACATTAAACAAGAACAGACTGAAAAAGAAAAAAAAAAGACCAATAGCATATAAATGAATTTTATATTCATTAAAATTTTTTAAAGTAGACAGAGTAAGACCTAGACTAGATATAAGGTAGTATTGAGGAATTTATCCAGAATACAAAAAAAAAAAAAAAAGATAAAGAGATATAAACACACTGAGATATGCAATATACATATAAATAGAGTGCCAGATTTAAGGTCTTGGACAAAATTTCATTTGTTTGAACATTTATTGTGGACTTACTGTGTACCAGGCACTATTCTAAGCACTTTTTATAGCAATGAAATAGACAAAATGATATCCATGGAATTTAGATGCTAGAAGGTGTAAGATGATAAATGAACAAATAACTATATTGTATAAAGTCTAGAAATGATTTGTACCATGAAGAAAATTAAAACTGTAACAGAATAAAATGTGATAAGGAAAAGAGTGATATTTGAGATAAGACGATCCAGGAATGATTCCCTGATGTGGTAGAATTTATAGTTTTACATATTTCAGGATAAAAGTTAAGATTGTTTACCAAACACAGATATATTCTAAAAGACAAAAAGAAGGAAGAGGAGAGGAATAGGATATCAAAATAACAGTGCAAGCAGAAACTGATGTCAATAAATTTAATTAGTAACTGAAAGAAAAAAAAATGTGTATGAAAAAAGTAAACCATACTTGAAGAAGTGATGGCTAAGAATTTCCAGAGTGGAAGGAAACCATGAGCCTTCAGATGATAGTGCCCTCTGAAAATAAAGAAATATGCTTTTACACCTAGACACTGTGCAACACTGAGCAACAAAGACAAAAATCCTGAAAACTACCAGAGAGAAAATTCAGACAAAACCCTCAATGGAGTATCCAATAAAGGCCAGGAAAGGGAGAATTATAGATTTTTATGAAGTAAAACTACATATTTACTTAAAAGTTAGGACAAAGTAAAAACATATTTCAGGACAAAAGTTTAGATTATTTACTACACAGATAAATATTAAAAGAAAAAAGGAAGAAGAAAGGTATAGGATATTGAAATAACAGTGTAAGCAGAAACTGCTGTCAATAAATTTAATTAGCTAGTTACTGAAAGAGAAAAGGATTTTGTAAGAAAAAGTAAACTAAAACTATTGACAGTAAGATGGAAACTAAAATCACACGATGATATTATCATATTCATAAGGCAAATAAAAGTAATGAATAAAGCATTTAATCATTACTTAATACACATGAACCATTGTATAAGTATTATGTATTATTAGCTATAGCAGAAGTAAAAACTCTGGTTCAATGATTTAAAATGTTTAAATTATCTAAAATATTGCTAATTTGGGGCTTCCTAAAATACATATTTTGGGAAAACCTTCTCTAAGTTCTGGTATTAGTTAGAAAAAGTCTAGCTATTCTACAGTAACAACCAAACACTAATCACAGTGCTTTAGCCCAATGAAAATCATTTTCACTCATCTGATGTCTGATATGATTGGGTGGTTCTTGGTAGCTTTCCTCCAATAATGAGTCACCGATTCAGCCTATATTCATTTTACAACTCAACCAGTTTGAAATTTGCTTCCAGCCACAAGTTTAAGAGTATGTGAAAAACTCACACTCTTTCTTTATTATCTTGAACCAGAAATTATATGTCCCTTAATTCTTATTGACAAGAATTATTCATCTGGTCTCTAACCTAACTGCAAATAAGCCTGTAAATTAGGAGTTCACCTGGACATTTGGTAAGCACTCTGCCACATTTATTGAGTGTTAATCTTTGTTGCACGTAAGAGTTCCATGTTTGTTTGTTTTTTTGAAAACAAGTTTCTAAAAGAGGTTAAAAGTCCCTTCAATGTGGAAAGAAATAGAACCATCCATAGTGGAAGATTGTGGTTAACTAGGAATCTTTGGATAGCAAAGATTAACTACTCCATCTCATAATTCTAACAGAGCAATGCTAACACAGATCAAGTTTTATTTGCACAAAAGTAAATACAAATTCCATTTCCTTCATTTATTTCATGTTAAATACTTAGAGTAAGAATTACTGAAATAAATGAATTCTCAAATTCTCTGTCTAAACATCCAGTTTCTTAATCACATTGATAAAAAGCATTGTAATATCTATAAAAGGAAGAAAACAGAATTTAAACACTATCTAATTGTTATTAATTCACTAAACTTTTGTAAAATAGAAAACAATGCCATTTAAATTTACAAAATAACAAAGATTTAAAACTCTTATGGAAAGGAATATATATAATGGCCAAACATTTAAGTTTAGAATGGCAAAGCAAGTTCAAATAAAAGTATTTTTGCTATGTGTTTTCTCAAATGTGTTGTTTCATTCTCCCAGATTTTGAGTCATCATTTTGATGGCCTGCCCCAGTTTTTTAGGTTGGAAAACTAGGCTGTTTCACATTGAAAAGACAGAAGATTGGCTTCAATCTACCAGTGCTGTTAAAAAAAATAAAGCCATTTTTCTTTTACCCAATATGTACATAAAGCATTATTATTTTAGCATATCAAATGAGTACAGTTTAATAAAAAATATTTAAATATTCCCTTATCCTTTACCTGAGACATGATTTGTTTTAAATGCACATTCATAATACAAGTTTCAGTGAAGATTGAAACGTTGTGACTGTATACATCCCAAGTCAGGATTTGGGAGGTTATATTTTTATAGACATACACACACACAGACGCACACACAGACCACACAGACACATTTAAATTTTTCGGGCTTTGGGACCTAAGCAAACTTCTAGGGCTAGGGCTACTTTGTTATAGAAAGCAAAAAACAAAGTCACTGCAAAGCTGTGAGCCAAAGGTTAAACTTAAGAGTAAAACAAATAACAAAAGGGGAAAAAAAAGACTAGAATAACTGAGCGTTTGCCTTTCCTCTACTGTTATTTCCATGACACAAAAATGAACCAATCCTGAAAATCTTAAATAACCATAATGACTGAATACTATTGATAAAATTATTGATAATCATTGTGTGGTTATACTTAATTGTGTTTAAAAATCAGTATGTATGAAAACTGACTTACAAAATTTTCAATCAGCAAATCTATTTTATGTACCATGACTTAGTATGCACGTTACTGAATTTTGTGATTTTCTCTCTCATGTATTTCAGGAACAATACCATTCCATTGCTGCATGAGCTTGCTCTGTGGCCAACAAATATATTCATATATTGTACATGCTTTCTACTATCCTTTGACTTATTGTCTCAGACATGTTTTTGTGTATCTGCTTTTCAGGTCAGACTTCCTGCTGAGCTAGTCATACCTTAACAGCAGTACTAATTTCTAAAAAAAATAGGGTCTAAGTAACCAAAGAGATATTTATTTCTGCCTGCTGAAACTTTTAGGAGTAAAACCAATAATCATAAAACCTTTAGTATACTTATTGTTTCTTTTTAAATTCTGAGAAATTACATCCAAATAACAGCAATCTTAAGTGAATTTATTTTTTGAATATTATCATTTTTATTTACATGGGTGCTATTAAAATTTCTACTCTGATAGTAAAATTTTATTATGTTTTGTTCATAAAAATATTCTCATAGGAAGGCATTTTGCACCTTATAGATGGAGTCTGAAAAAATAATATTGTTTTAATTTTAACACACGCCTGTTTCCTGAGGGCAGTGTGGGATGATAGTTCAAAGAGCACTGGATTCAGTGTCAGAACACCTGAGTTTAGTCCTGATTTTGACATTTGTTAGCCTATGGGGACAATCACTTATCCTGCATCTATAAAATGGGAGGAGAATGCATCAAGTCATGCATCATTCCTCAGTTATTAATTTAACATGAGAGAGTATTTTATTATGTCAAGGTTACTAGCATAAAATCATCAATGAATCCATTGGCAACATAATCAGTGGCTATTTGGCATCTTTGTCTCTCCAAGCATTCCCACTTCCTTCTTTTGGTAACATTACTGGCGCTTTCCTATGAGGAACACAGAAAACTGCTTGGGCAAGTTTGACGTCTTTTTCTCCAATCAATAGGATAGGCATCAATATTCCAATATTTAGAAATGCTGAAAGAATTTAACCTTGATCACCCATACACCAACTACCTACATTCTACAAGTAACATTTTACTACATCTAATTTATTACATATCAATCCAACCATTCCCTATCCTTCCATCAATGAATCTTATTTATGGTCCATTTCAAATTAATTTTCAGATATCAGTATAGTTATTCCAAATACTTCAACATGCATATTATTGATTAAAGTTCATTATTTGTCTTGCACAAATCTTAAGTGTACCATTTGCTGATTTCCAGTATCTGCATAAGGTAATCCAACACAAATATCTAATCAGATATGGAGTATTATTACCCAAGAAAGTTGTTCTCTCATGCTTCTTCAATTTGCATCTCCACTCCCCAAAAGCAACCATTGCCTGGATTTTTTTCCACTATAGATTAATTTTGACTATTGTAGAACCTCAGATAAATGGAATCATACAATAAGTAAAGTTTTGTGCAGGATTTGTTTTTATTGAGATATATTCACATGCCATACTGTATACGATTTCTTTCACTCAGCATAATGTTTTTGAAATTCATCTTTGTTATTGTATCCTTTTTTCTTGTTGAGTATTGTTCTATTGTATGAATATATCAGAATTTGTTTATCAATTCCCTCATTTTAATGGGCATGGGCTATTTTTGTTTTCAGCTATGACAAATAAAGCTGCTATCAACATTCATGTACAAGTCTTTTATGGGCTTATGTCTTCATTTCTCATGGTTAACATAGGGAAGAAAAAGTCTTAAAAATGCCCAAACTTATTCCATAGTGGTGGTATAATTTTGCATTCCCACAAGTAATGTGTGAAAGTTCCAGTTGATCCACATCTTAACCAATATTTGATGTTCTCAACCTTTTTAAATTTAACCATTCTGGCAGGTGCATATTAGTACCTGTGATGGTTAGACTAATGTGTCAACTCGACCAGGTAATGGTACCCAGTTGTTTGGTCAAGCAAGTACTGGGCTAATTGTAATACAAAGGCATTTCATGGACTTTAATCATCAGTGAGTTGATTGCATAGATGGCTGATTACATCTATAATCATCTGAGGAGATTATCATCAGCAATGAGTGATGTCTCATCCAATCAGTTGAAGACTTTAAAAGGGGAAGTAATTTCAGCATTCAGAGAGAGAATTCCCATCTCTACTTCAGACAGCCAGCATCTCCTGGGAACTCATCAAGGACCTTCATCGGAGTCCCTGGCTTGCAGCCTGCCCTACAGAATTTGGACTTGTGCTTCCCCGCTTTTGCATTAGACAATTTTTTTAAAATCTCATACTATTTAAAGATAACTCCTGTCAATTTTGTTCCCTAGAGAACTCTGACTAATACAGTATCTAATAGTGATTTTAGTTTGCATTTCCCTGAATATTAATGATATTGATTACCTTTTCATGTACTTATTGACCATTTGTATTTCTTTAGTGAAGTAACTTCAAATAGTTTGCTAAATAGTAATTGGGTTGTTTATATTTTTATCACTGAGTTGTAGGATTCCATTACATATCTTAGATATATGTTTTGCAAATAATTTTTTCCACTCTGTGAGTCACTCATTCATTTTCTTAAGAATGTGTTTTGATGAGGAAAAGTTTTTAATTTTGATGAAGTCTAAATTCTTTCTTTTCTCTTATGCCTAATATTTTCTATAACCTGCCCTAGAAACCTCTCTCCACCCTAAATTTGCAAGTGTTCTCCTTTGCTTTATTCTAAAAGCATTAGAGTTATAGTGTTAAACCTGGGATCCATCTCAAATTAATTTTTAAGTATAGTGAATTTGTGTGAAGGTTTTTTTGTCATTTGACATCTAATTACTTCAGCACCATATGATTATGAAAGTTTCCTTTCTCCATTGGATTCCTTTGGTGCTTTTATAAAAAAAATAAAATGTGTGTATAATGTGAGCATATTTATTGTTTTCTATTTTGTTACATTGACCTGTTAATTCTTCTGCCAGGACCACCCCATCTTCAATAATCTAGCATTATAGTAAGCCTTAAATCAGGTACTATAAATCCTCCAAGGTGGTTATTTTCCAGATTGTGTTGGTTATTCTAGTTCCCTTGCATACCCCTATAAATTTTAGAAACATCCTGTCAATTTCTA
The DNA here is from genome assembly GCA_029593785.1 of Cabassous unicinctus. Classification (NCBI taxonomy): domain Eukaryota; kingdom Metazoa; phylum Chordata; class Mammalia; order Cingulata; family Chlamyphoridae; genus Cabassous; species Cabassous unicinctus. Next base: position 88,974 of record JAQZBX010000814.1, read on the forward strand.
CAATAAAAGTTCAATGTAACTCTGATTGTTATTGCATTGAAACTATAGATCAATTTTTGGATAATTGACATTTTAAATACATTGTGTCTTATAATACATTATCTTGTTATCTCTTACCATTTATTTATTTATGTTTTCTTTAATTTTTCTCAGCAGTGTTTTTTAGGTTTCAGTCTTATACTTATTGTTTTAAATTTATTTTTAAGTATATTATGTACCTTAATGCTTTAAAAATAGTTATTTTCTCAATTTCATTTTCCAACTGTTTGCTACTAGTATAGAAAAATACAATTGATTTTTGTACATTTAGTTTATATCTTGTGGCCTTAATTGTAATAATTGCTTTTTTGAGGTCTTGAGATCTAAAAAAAAAAAAAGACAAACATAATTTTACTTCTTCCTTTCCAATCTTTATGCCTTTTAGTTCTTTTTCTTACATGATTGCTTTTAGTAAAAAGTTGACTGGAAATGGTGTGAAAGCGGGTTCTTGCTTTGTTCAAACATTAGATTAATGTACCAACTACTTACCATGACATATGATAGTAACTGTAGTTTTATCATAGATGCTCTAGTTTGCAGAGAGTTTGAGTCATGAATGAATGTTAAATTTTGTCAAATGCCTTTTATACATTTATGGCAATGATCATATGATTTTCCTCTTTAATCCCATAATATGGTGAATGACAATGATGGATTATTGAATCTTAAACCAATCCTGAACTTGTGTAAAAATACCTCACATGATCATATTGTATTGTTCTTTAATTGCTATATAGTGTTCTGTATATTACTGGATTAAATTAGGTAATATTTTCAAAGGACATGATGGATATTGGTGTATAGTTTTAAGTTTTGCAAATATTTTATTAGGATTATATGGCCTCATAACCCAATTGGAAAATGTTCTCTTCTCCTCTGTTTTACAAAAGAGTTCAGTAGGATTGTTTTTGTTTCCCTTAAATGTTTGATAGAATTCACTACTGAAACCATATAGGACTATTGTTTCCTTTGTGGCAAGGTTGTTTTAATGTTTTATGTGTGTGTGTGTGTGGGGGGAAAGTTTTTGATAGCAAATTTAACTTATATAATAGATGTAGACTACTCATTTTGTGTCCATTTTCATAGGTTGTATTTTCAAAGAATTTGTCCATTTCATCTGTGTTGTAGAGTTTGTTGGCATATGTTAGATCTTTTGATCCAACAGGTCCCACAGGTCCCTGAAATACTGTACATTATTTTTCACTCTTTCTAGACTTTGTTCTTCAGATTGTATTGTTTATTTTAGACTGTCTTGAAGCTCAACGATTCTTTCCTCAGTCATCTCCATTTTGCCATTTTATTTCATATATTATATTTTTGTCTTATACAAATTACATTTGGTCTTTTTTATAGATTCCATTCTCTACTGAGATTTCTTATCTTTTGTTCTATGTATGCATGTTTTCCTTTGTCTTTGAGCATGCTTATAATAGCAATTTTAGAGTCCTTTCTGCTAAGTCTAACATCTGGGATTGGAATATACTGATAGTCTTTTTTCTTGAGAATGGATCATATTTTCCTTTTTCTTTGCCTGTTGAGTTACTGTATTGTATTGTTTCTTGGATTTTTAAAAATAATAAGTTGCAAATACTCTGAATTCTGTTATTTTTTTCTCCCCAAGGGTATTGATTGCTTTTGTTTCAGCAGGTATTTAACTTGGCCAAATTCAAACTTCAAAGTCTGTCTCCTCTGAAGTAGGCAGCAACTCAAATTTCAGTTTAATTGTTTTCTGTAGCTGGGCTACATAGAGTCTCCCTATGGATGCCTAGTTCAGGGGTCAACCAGAGATAATTTGGACAGAGTGTATGTGTGTGTGTGGGGGGGGGAGTCCCATTTTCTGATGCTTTCCCTTCCTCCACCCCTGCCCCCTCAGTCATACACGTTCCAGCACATGTGTTTGACCCAAATTCTATCCTTTGGTTATTCAATCTAATATGACAGCAGGTTTTTGCACCAGTGTTTTTCCCATATCCATGATGCAGACCAGGGCTTCTCTCAGGCTAAAAGTAAAAAAAATGGGCAACATAGCCTGAGCCATTTCTTTTTTTCAAATGTTGACTCCCCTTCACTCTCTATCTACCTATTTCTGCTTGCTCTCCAGTACCTTCAAGTAATTTTATTTTCCTTTTGTCTAAACTGAGTCGTTTTCATAGGAGTGATTCAGCCATACTAGAAATAGAAGTCCAGGAACGTGTGTTTGGATTTGTTTTCTAAGTGAACTCCTGAATTATCCAGATGCTATATCCATAGAGAGCCAGGTAAAGTGTCTTAAGCAGTTTGACAAATTCTCCTTTTGATAGTTCATGGAAAAGAAGGTAGTTCGAGGCTCCTTTTCTTAAAGAATTGTACCACTTTACCAAGAGGTATAATATTCAATGATTTAACAATACAAAGGAGGGAAACAAAGTCATTTAGCAGAGGATTAAATTATTCTGCTCTGATTTATTAGCTCAATAAAATAAATTAAGAAGTACTTATAATAAGTATTTTGCCCTGATTATTGGGTAGTGTCATCTTTCATAGAAAAAAACAGATAAAAACTTAGTCCATCATCTCAGGGGTAAAGGGATCAAAAATTTTTTTTTTCTTTTAGAATTCCAGAATCAACTTGCTTTCCACTTTAAGCTTCTGCCACCAGGTATAGAAAGTTAATCTCAGTCAATTCAGCATCTTTTTTCTCTTTTTTTCCAGGCATTATATCTACATTTAGGGTGTTTCCAGATGCCAAAGTTGGGAGGGAGTCATTGGGTCTTGGTTTGTCTTACTCAACTAGAATCAGAGATGTCCATTATTTCATTGGATGCTTGTTATCTCTACGTGCAGGTGGCTGCTATGCCATCCTTTCTTCTCATCTTAAGTAGCCCTTTAAAGTCTGGTTCTCTCCCAGCTACCTCCCATGCTCCTCTCCAGAGTACAGAATCTTTTTCCTGTGTAGAAAGACCTGCTGATATTCTCTGCATTACCTGGTGATACCCCAGACACACACAGACAGCATCAGTCAGGCCTGACTGTCCAGACATACAATTCAGGTTTTCCCTTTCACTTCTTTGCTGGCACTCAAGAACGTGGTAATACTAGGGCCCGTGCTGAGTTCCTGAACTCTTCAGAAGACCATATCTATATGGAGTCTCTCCCTCCTGCCCTCCCTCCCTTTATCTCTCTCTCTCTCCCCCACCCCAGTCCCCCCTCTCAAACACACAGACAGGCACACACACACTCACACAGTGCAGACACACAGTGCTAGAACTACAATGCTCCCTTTCTCAGAAATCATCCTATTCTATATATTTCTTGATTCTCTACCTCTCCCTGGAGAAAGAATTCTTTTCTAGTCTGGTGGTTAAGAAAGCTCTGCTTTTGTAACAAAACGGCCTATCCTCTGACTCCCTCAGGATTTAGGCTTCTTAAACTCAAAAGCTTTGCTCTTCAGGCCTAATAACCCTTCACTGAAGCATGGATGAATCAAGATCTAGCTTGAAGACAGTAAGGTCATAAGTGGATGGGAATTGGGGTAGAAAGGGGAATATCATTTAATATTTTATAATACTATATTGCTACATATATTTGGCCTTTATATATTTATTATTTTTGCTGTTCAAATAAAAGTAATAATCTAAATATTTTACAGAGTTAAATTTTCATCTAAATGTTTATTAAGTAACATTCCATTTTCTAAAATCTTAATGAAAATGAACATAAATATATATACATAATTTCAGTCAAGGGTTTATGAGATTATATAACATTGCCTCATATACAATATGCATGCTAAAAACCTTGTTTCATGAGAGACCTTTATGCAATTTTGATGTAAATATCTATCAAATAAAAAATGTTGGCAATATGGACCATCTGTGGTCTAATCCAAGACATAATGGTGAATAATGAGACAGGCATGTCTGTAAATCGGAGAGTGTTTTGTTTTTATCCTGAGCAAAGGAAAACTTTCATATAGTTTTCTTTTATTCTCTTTCTGACACTAGTGATTTTAAGATAGCCTAATGACTTCTATACTATAGCCTAATATCCTTCTATACTTTTCATAATTCAAACACTTTCTACTTTTAAAATGTATCTTCATTTATTCCAACATACTCTCTGTTTTATGCAAGAAAGCCTTTTCCACTGACCTTATCATTAGAAAATATAATATACCAGGGAACAAGAGTAGAATTTCTGGAAATAAGGATAGATTAATTTTTTAAAAATTTTAGTCAAATTCTTGAATGCATGTTTATGTTTTAAAATATGCCATATTTGGAAGGTCTCTTGAAGTACCTCACTTGTATAATATAATTGATTTCAGCTTGACATGCACTTATTAACTTTTCCAATACCTTCAATTATTTTGAAGAAAAGTAGTCTTTCCTTCATCATTGTCTTAATAATGTGATATTTGTTTACTTTTCAAGAAATACTTGGTCTACCTGTAGCTCCCACAGACTAAGAGAAATAAGCTTATCATAGTCCTTATACTATAAACTGATTATTAAAATTTTTCTTAGGATGCTGAAATTTTCAAAACTCCACATTAAATTAATTTTAACAATATGTCTTGTCAAAGTGGCTAATTTTTTCTCTTACCTTATCTAAGAAATGGGGGCACAGTTGACCATATGATCCCAAAATACTATCTAGCTCCAGATGCATTTGATTCTAATAAACAAATAAATGATAATATTAAATACAGTTAATGTGTGTCAGATTACTCTTTATCTACATAAATAATCTTTCTTTAGTATAATCATCCATACTTACTATTGTGATTTAGCAAAATTTGGATGCTAACTTGTGTTTGCTGATTGAATGATTCACTGAGGGCATGGGTGCAATGGCCCCACACATGCATAGATTTCACATTAGTGTTTCGTCTCTTTAAATCAGCATAATCTCCCTATCTTTCCTTCTCAAGTGAATTCTTAATTACTGATTACTTATGTCTTTACCTTCTTTACATTGTTGCAAGATTTGCAATAAATTCTGCATATTTTTTCTTTTTTTAAATTTATTGAAGGATATCACTCATATAAAAACATACATAAACAATAAGTGTTTAGTAATAGTTGTGAACTTACAAAACAAAGATTCATAACATCATACAGGGCTCTCATACCTCACCCTACCACCAATACCTTGCATTGTTGTGAAACAATTTTAGCTAATGATTAAAGAGCATCCTCAAAATATTACTACTTAACAAAGTATCTTACATTTGGTGTGTTTTCCACCCAACCCACCCTATTATTATTTTTATTTTTATATCATTTATACATGAATATACATAAATAATAAGTGTGCAGTAAATGTTGTGAACTTACAAAGCAAATGCATAACATCATAGAGGGGTCCCATATATCAACCCACCACCAACACCTTGCATTGTTGTGAGACATTTTTTACAAATTATGAAAGAATATCGTTAAAATCTTATTACCACCTAAAGTCCATATCTTATATTTGGTGTATTTTCCCCCCAAACCATCCTATTATTTTTTTTCATATTTTTTTTTTTATTACAGAATTTGTTAACTTACAAAACAATCACGCACATGTTCAGAATTCCCATACAATACCCCTCTATCAACAACCACACTGTGGTGGAATATTTGTTACAGATTATGAGATAATATCATCAGATTATTACTATCAACCATGGTCCATAATGTACAATTGGCACATTTTTTTGATATTTCCCCCATTATCAACATGGTGCATCTTTGTCAGAGATGCATGGATATTACAATATTGCTGTTAACCACAGTTCATTGGTCATTACAGTTGTATTTTTCCCATGCTTCTCCACATTCCCACCACCCTGCAATACTGATGTACATCTGCTCTAGCTCACAAAGGACACTCTTGCATCTGTACCATCAACCACAATTCTCATCCACCTCTGGGTTTACTGTGTTGTTCAGTTCCTAGATTACTCTCTATCTTTCTTTCAATTGATGTTTACATCCCTAGACTACCCTTTTCAGCCACATTCCCATTTATAAACTAGATGTTACTCACTATAATGTGTTACCACCAACTCTACATTTCCACACTTTTACAGCAAAGTTAATTAAAACTTCTACATACATTAAACATCAGTAGTCCATCTCAGTTCTCCTCTTATCTCCTTTAAGAATCTACCACCTACCACCAAGTTTTGACAATGCTTTCCTACATTTTCTTCTGGAAGCTTTATGGTTCTTGCTTTTATATTTAGGTTTTTGATCCATTTTGAGTTTAGTTTTGTATAAGGTGTGAGATAATGGTCCTCTTTCCTTCTTTTGGCTATGGATATCCAGTTCTCTTAGCACTGTTTGTTGAATGGACTGTTCTGCCTGACCTGGGTGGGTTTGACAGGCTTAGAGGTAAGGTCTGTTTCTGAACCATCAATTCAGTACCATTGGTCTATGTGTCTGTCTTTATGCCTGTACCATGCTATTTTTACCACTGTAACTAGGTAATATGATTTAAAGTCCAGAAGTGAGAATCCTCCAATTTTGCTTTTATTTTTTAAGATGTTTCTGGCTATTCGAGACCCCTCACCCTTCCAAATAAATTTGATAATCGTATATTCCATTGATTTTAAAAATGCTGGTGGAATTTTTATCAGGATAGCATTGAATTTGTATATCAATTTGGGCAGAATTGACATCTTAATGATATTTAGTCTTCTAATCTGTGAGCATGGAATGTTCTTCCAATTATTTAGGTCTTTTTTAATTTATTTTAACAATGCATTGTAGTTTCTGACTACAAGTGCTGTACATCATTGGTTAAGTTTATTCCTAAA
>JAQZBX010000815.1:0-69462 GCA_029593785.1 Cabassous unicinctus
TTTTTTTAATGTTCCTCATTTTGACCTTTAAGGCATTATCTGTTGTTGTATGTTGCTCTTGTGTTCCTTCTAGTTTAATCTTTTTTAAAAAATTTCCAGTGCCTTCTTCATTTCTGTCACCTCATCTTTTATGTTTTTTATTTTTGTTTATGCTGCTAATTCACAGCTTATATCAATTTCTTAATGAATTTTAGTACATTATGACAACAGTAGATTATACTTTTAATCTGTTTTCTGGGCATATCTTTTTGGTGAACTATATCCAAATGTTACTCTGTGTCTTATTCTCTTTTTTCCTTATTATGGTTTTATATGGGATTTTACAACCATCCATATCTGTGGCTTATATTGATTTGAAATTAGTTTTCCTGAGCTATTAGAAGGAAACATGATTCACAGCAGCTTTTCAAACTTTGAGCTCTCCCTTCTGTTTTCATGTAGTGTTAAAAATATATGCATGTAGATCAAGATGGCAGAGTAAGAAACTTCAGGGTTCCACCCCCTGCAGAAGATCTGAACAACCAGCAAGAATGTGATAAAGATACAATGACAATTAAATGCAATACATGATCCCAGTTGGGATCCAACAACAGAGGAGGAAAGGCTCAAAAGGACATTACTGGGATACATGAAAAAATTGGAAAATAAACTGTAAGTTTTATATCAATGTTAAATCTCTTGAACTTGATAACTGCACTTAAAGTGTTTACATAGGTGAATATTCTTTTTCTTAGGAAATGTATGTATCAGTATTATGTGTTCAAGTACCATGAGGTATACAACTTACACTCGTGTTCAGAAAATGGACGGATAATATACAGATGGAGAGAAAGAGGGAAAGAAGGGGGAGAGAGAGAGAAAGCAAATGTGGCAAAATGTTAAAAATTGGTGGATCTGAGTATCTTTGGGGATAGGTGTGTGTTGGAGTTCTCTACATGGGGTTTGCTTTGTTTTTGTAACTGTCCTGTAAGTTTGAAAGTATTTCAAAATAAAAACTTTAAAAAAATAAAATAAAACAAAAATAGTAAGAAGAATAAGAAAAAATATATGATTACTGATTTCTGAGATATTCTGACTGTATTTCCATCCCCATGTACACTTTTATTAGTAGATTTTAAAGGAAAAGCAAAAAATTCTTTGGGCATCTAGGCAAAATGAATAAGTGTCTTATAAGGGAAAATATTATAATCATATGCTGAAAGTAAAATTTGTGCAAAAGGGAAATAAAGTAACATATTTAAGATACTCAAGGAAAGAAAATATGAGCCAAGGATTTTATATCCAGCATAATTTTTTTCAAGTATAAAGGACACAGGCAACATACAAGCACTCCTGTGAGCCATTTCTGAGGAACTTACAAGCAAATAAGCTTCAGACAAACATAAAGGCTAAAGAGCGGAGAGTAAGACTAGTAGTGAGCATTACATATACAGACACTTATAAAACTAAAACTAATTTAAGGTTAAAAGAGAGAGTAGAGTAAGTAATGACTACATACTTTCAAAATATAATATGATACAACTATTTTTAATGGGGGAAATGGGAGGAACAAATGCAACAAAATGTTTAAAGTATTTTGAGTAATCATATTTGTGGTGGTAGTATTATTCTGAGCTTTTTAAAAATATAAACAGCTTTATTTAGAAACAGATAGGTACCTGTTTGCATTATAAAATATAAAACTTGGCTAACACTCTATAAAAATAACCAATATACATTTTATTTCATATGTTAAGTGAGATCAAGCAAATGAGTTATTATGAGATTATCTAATTCTATCATCCCAGTTGTTAGAACCAAATTTCTTGGTGTGAAAGAAAGGAGATATAGATGTAATATAAAAAGTTTAAGTGAAACCCTGTGGTCATGTATTTGAATTGGAGGCATCATTATGAAATCATAAAGTATTTTATTTGTATATGTGTGAAAGTGGATGCATTTGTGTGTGTGTGTCTTAGCCAACTTTCAGCTTTGTCCCTAAAACGGTCTAGAAACAATGATTAACCAAGTAACAATGAACATCCCTAGCACCCAGATTGTGGCCTTGAAATATTATTTCCCACTAAAAGAAATTAGGATACCTTTCAGAAATGCCTCATTCCAGGTCTGGGAAAGAAAATGTACAATAGGAGCAGGAAAATCTTATACTACATAGCAGCAGGGAAGCTATCAAAGACTCCTAGGGTCATGTCAAAAGTAGCTAACTTGAAGAGGCTCTCACAGAGCCTGAGAGATTGAGGGACAGTGTGGACTTCCCAGACCCAGCCCTTCTAAATAGATGCTCTGTTTCTCAAACTCTGCATTACAGCAAATAACAAATGCATTATACAGAGAGTCAAACGTTTACTGTTGGAACCCATGCCCTAGCCCAAGTTGCTTTATGGCCATTGCCATATTCAATGTCTACCCATAAGGAAGTGGGAAGCAATCCAACGCTCCAGGCACTGGATTAATGGGAGAACAGGCATGACCTATGGTCAAAATCCTAGCCCTTAATCATGAGCCAACTCAGGGCTAGAACTGTTTTTCTTTCCAGTACAAGCTGACTTCTGATGGTTCCAACCAGGGAGCACCCAAGGGCACAATCATTTTTATACATACACTCACGCACACGTACACAATCACACACACATACAATGTTAAAACACGTTTATTCTTTTCCAACCCAACTACTTGTAGGATATGACTATATAATTTATTGTCCAAACTGAGAAACCATTGAGAATGACAGGGAGTGAAAATTACTAAGTCAGACAACTGGTATAAACTGGGACTGACCTGGGAAAATCAGAACAAAAAAGATTTTGCTAACAATGACCTACCCAACCCATTTTAAACTGCTCCAATTGTCACATAAATACTTCCAAATCCTTGTTTCAGCCTCCACACAAAAGGAAAATGTGCATAATTACCAAACTCTCAATAGATTCTAAAGGTTATGAACAAGATGTATATGGACAATCACTGCTATTTTTTTAGTTAAAAAATAAACATTTATTAGACAAATGTTTAAATGTGGATTAAATTATGGGTAGCTAGCACATAAAACACATGATTACAAAAATATTATTGCCCATAATGAAACTAAAGCAGGTAGTCTTCCAAAACATTAGTTCATTTAAACGTAAAAGGTCTAACAATCCTCTACAGGTGGTATCAGTTATGGCACACCCCAAAAATGTGGAAGTGGACATCTTCTTTTGAGAATGACTGACATATTCAATACATGCTTCTTTTTTTCCTTCAGGCTATCAGTCACCAAATCTTTTAAACAATTACTATGAGCCAAGCAATGCATATCTACTCCGCACTTTATAAAACAAAACTGGAATGGATATAGAAAGTTGTAGAAGGTTTGCGGAAAAGGAATTTTATTTGTCTTGATCAAGGTTGGCTATAATTTGATAGCTGTATAACATTTTTAGGAGTTTTCTCATCACACAGTATCTTCATGCAAAACTAGAATTTGGTTTTCTCTCTGTTAAAATGAAACTATTTTCCTGGATTAATAATGGTCAGCTCTTACCAAGAGGTTATTAACCATTCGAGTCATCTGCTTAGTAGGCAAAGATTCCTTATCTTAACCAGAATAATCTCATTGCATGATATTGATCTTGTCATTCTTTATTGTTTAAGAGAACAAGTCTTCTCACTTTTGAAGGAAGTAAGCTTTTTTACAAGCATGCTAACTCCTCTCTTTACTTTTAAAATATTTTTGTCTCTTTAGTTAAATAAGAAGCCAAGTATTATTTATAATGACACATGATCCTATTTAACCAAGGGTTCAAACTTCCTGACAATTTTGACATTTTGCCTTCCAAACACCAAATCCTAAATGAGATCTTTTTTATCTCAAATTTTTTGGGGGATTTTGCAGAGGGCCCCTGGAAAATCACGAAGGATTTGTTCTTTCACCTTGTATAAAGAGAGGTGATAGAAATAGGTTTATTTGCTACTTTAAGATGCACTGAGAGATGTTATAAATTAAAAAGACTTTCTAACCATCTGTTGGTTAAGTTAGTATGGGTAAAATATTATTCATATAAAGTCCCTAGAGATTTGTCAATGTCCACGAGATGCCCTAGCACTTCTCTGCCTAACATTGGATAACAATAGTTATTGGTCATAATTTCAGTTATTCTTTAAAAATGTTTAATGAACTCTCATCAGATTGTTCACTTTTGTAAAACAGCAATAAGTTAATGACAGCCATTTTAAGTCTTTCGTCATCTATACAGATTTTATTATGATGTTTCCCTGAAAAAACTGAAATCAGCTACAGGCCAAGAGTACTTTGTCTTCAAGGAAAAAGACTGTCTCAGAGACCTGTGGAAAATAATATGCCAGGTACTCTGGAGCACAGGCTTCTAATAGCATTGCTTAAATAACTTCGAGACCATACTACTGGACAGAGTCAAGATCTCCAGAATTCTAGTGAAGAGGCCAATAGGGTTACAAGATTGCTAACACAAGATCTAGCAGAACAAGAATTAATTACCCACACCTGAATGAACTGATAAAGAATGATTACAGGTTTTGTTTGGATTATTGCTGACATTTTAATGTTCTATTTTCTAGGCACAAGGAACCCCTTAGTCTTTTCTCTTAAACGATCTATAATTCATTAAACATTTGTCTTTTTCTCCCTGCCTGATCCCTCCAGAATTTGGAAACTGTTATTGAATATTCTTATATTTATGACAAGATAATTATTTGCATAGGTTCAATAAGACTCTGTCCTCCTTGTTAACAGCACTTAATTGGAAACACTGGTTATATAATCAAGGCTTTGACTGGAATGTTGGGTTTGAGAATGATGCTCATTTAATCAGCTCATTTATCAGGCTTTTAAGGATCTACGTTTGACTTTATGGAGCCAATGCTTACAAAATCCTCCTGGAAAAATCAGCCTGGTACCTGGCTCCAGGGTTCCTAGCCTTACAGATAAGTAAGAAAGGTTACTTTCTGGTGGGCATAGGAATCATATGATACTTTAGGGACCTCAAGGTAGAGGAAATCACCCAAATATACGGGTAGTGCAGGTGAAATTTGGTGTCAAGTTCTTGGCTCAGCTTTCTAGCCTCAAGAGGCTTTTGAAAGTCCAATCTGAAGTTCCTCATGAAAACTACCAGCAAAGCAAACTTAAAAAGGCCTATATGGTGAATCACCATTCTTGCCACACCTATGTAAATAAGTACGCCAAATCTAATGAAACCAGCCTCATTTTATGATCAAGAATAAGCTTTCCTGGGGCGATCTTTCATCAGAAGGAGAGTGACTAGAGAGAGAAATTTTGTTTTAATAGAAAACTTTTGCACACTCCTGTGGTTATCAGATTCTGCCCCTGTTGATTGTCTGAGCTATTTTGCATCCCCTTTTCTCCCTGCCTGATCCCTCCAGAATCTGGAAACTGTTATTGAATATTCTTATATTTATGACAAGATAATCATTTGCATAGGTTCAATAAGACTCTGTCCTCCTTGTTAACAGCACTTAATTGGAAACAGTGGTTATATAAACTGCAGGTAACTGCATGGTTTTTGTTTTGCTTTTGTTTTTGCCTACCTGTAACTTGGACTGGATCCTGTGATCCAGTCAGAAAGCTAACAGGGTCTTTTGGAAATCAGGTCTCAAACCAACGAAAGAGGGACAAGACCCGCAATTCCTTGGCCTACCATAATTCAGGGTTCTACTTTTTCACGTGCGTCATACCTTCCTAGGAATACAGGGCCTGTAATTAGCAGGAATAACTACATCTAGGGTTATGAAACAGAACTTTAAACCACCCCCAATGCTTGTCAGGCCCTCCAGGCTGAAGCTGACAGCTTAGCAACAGTGGTGCTGCAAAACAGACAGGCTCTAGATACCCTGACTGTCCACAAACAATGTTACCTTATACTAATAATTCTGACACAGTGATAAATAACCTAAATATTTTAAAGGACCAGGTTAAGGTGTTTCTGTCTCATGATATGTTCAAACATCAATGGACAAACCTATTTCCTGATCAGAATGGACAACATACCATATTTATCAATATGTATCTGTTCCCCACTTCATAAGATGTAAGAGCCCACACCATGTAAAAAGGAAACTTTATCTCAGCCAATCAGAACATTTCCTCACTTGCTCCTGCATTTGCCCTGTATTCGCTCCCCCTACCCACCCTCTCAGTGGAGCACCTTCCAGTTTGGATGCTGCCCAATTCATGAGTTACAAACTTCTCAAATTCCCATAAATAATATCGTGTCTAGTGTTTTATTATGACTATGTCAACATATTCTATTTTGATTGCTCTGACACTGGGCCCTAAGATACTTTTTTCCTTGTACCAAGATATTGCCAAGCATGAAAACACCTTCAAAGTTTCTGAGGGAAAAGCCAACCTTCACTCTGTCACGGACCCTCTTTACAAAATCAGCCAACGAGAAGAATAAAGAGCCTAAAATCAAGCAAGGGAATCAAAGCATAAACCATAAAATGGGTAAGTCAAATTCTTCCTCCTACTACTTCCTTTCTCATCTTCACTTACTAAAGGAAAATGCATCTCTCAGCCACTGATCCAATATTCTTTTTACTTCCCCTAATTAGCATTCTGAGTGAGTACCTCTCACAAGGAAAATCATCCTGCAACTTCTGTCGTTCTGATTATGCTGAAGCAGCAGAGGGTTTTCAGTAACCGCCTTTGACAAGCATTATTATATCTGGTAATTACTGTTCTCTTGGGTAGGTTGGAACAAAACAGACTTGCTTATCATCACCAATCGTTCAACCCTAGCTGTTGGGCTTTTGATCTCAGACAACCAACCAACAGGATCTCCAGCCACCTTTGTGGCTTCTGTCGGGGTTTGTTTTCTCTTAAAGGAAAACAAAATCTACTTAATATGACCATTCTTTTCTCATATCTTGATGGGGTGAATATTCCAAATTCCTCTTTATTAAGAGAGCCCCTTTTTAACATCTTGGGCCTGCCACAGATGGTCCTGGCATAAATGCCAAATCAGGGTTTACATTTAAAAATTAGAAATTAAGTTCTTTATATGTCTCTGTTCCCTATTCTGTAGACTTTATTCCTGGTCCCAAATAAAATTCCATAGGTATACTTTACAGTGATTATAACAGCAGATGATATTCAATGAGACTTTACCAATTGCCTAGCATAATGTAAAATGGTTAAACTGTAGAAGTATTATCTGATTTTATTCTCATAGAAAATCTAGGCTGGTAGTTATTATACTAATAACTATCCCAATCTTAATGATGAACAAGGGATAAGGGACTCAGATAACTTGCAGCAAATTTCATGTAAGTTTGACTTGAAACCCTGATAGTTACCCACTTATACTCTATTACCTTCTATGCCAGTATTCTCAGCAAGACTCAGGTTTCCTGCTGTTCAGGAAGTAAAATGATGACTCTAAATCATGAGAGTCAGTGGAACCATATTTTTCTTTCCCAAACCTCTTCCATACATAGTGATCCTCCTTTTCTGACCCCAGTATTTCAGCTTGGGCCCCCTCATTTGGCAGCCAGGATCACAAGAGATCTAGTAATGCTTGTCAAAGGTGGTTACTGAAAACCCTGGGCTGCTTCAGCATTCTTCAATTTTTGCATTGCCATTGAACTTTGCCAATGAGCTATTTCTTGTATGCCCATCTGGATTATAAAACCTCTAAGGACCAGAGGAGTGAAATTCATTGCTATACAACCTTCCTTAGGCATGGCAGCTACCTTACAAATACCTGCTAACGGATTCATTTCCATAGTTACTCAATACAGTAACTACAATCTTGCTTGCAGGATTGAAATCAAAGCATCTCAAAAATTCAATCTCTACTTTTTCCTGCTCTTCGGGAGCCTTTGAAAGATCTTGACCAAACTCCAAATCAAGTCCAACCCCAGAGCTCTAATTTGTCTGACTCAATAGTTACTGTCCAATATTGCCTTGTATTCTATATTATAGACACAGGTCCAAACACCCACTCCTTTTTACATATCAAATCACAATATTTTGACAAGCATTAAGAAGAATAACTGATAAAGAATTTATGGGACTTACATCCCCAATGTTTACACTTTGCAACAATAAACACATCTGCTGGTTTTTATGTTGTTAATAAACAAAACATTCAAAAAGATCTAAAAGCCTCAAATGAGTTTATCGTTTACATGTTTGGTAAACAACACTTTCAGAGGCAAAAGAAAATTAATTTTCTTGAGCCACAGGAAGAAAGAAGATTGATGAGAATCACAAGCCTTGGCTTGACCCCCTCCGGGGGCACTTTTGACTGTGTTAGGGTGGGTGACTGTGTCATATCCAGGGTCTTCTTTTCAGCAAAACCTCAGTTTTTTTAAATTTAGACTTCAACTTGGGAATGACCTTTAATGCTTTTCCTTCTCAGAAAATCAGGATCTATTTGCTTATGTCCATGTTTCCACCAGGTTCTGTTGCATATAAAACCTTATATCATAAAAACTGGATGACTTGACATTTACTGCTTCCTCTCCAATAGTAAGAAGCTATACAATTATGGAAAGAAAATGGCTTAGCAAATGTATTAATTCTTTTAGGTTTTTTCCTATTAAAATAAGTCCACATAGTGGGACTGCATTAAAGAAGCAATTACAAATACAAAATTGGATCTTTTCCATAATCATTTGAGGTGATTTGCTCTCCTCTGGGTTCAGCAACAATTTGCTACTGCCTCCTTAGTCTGCACAGGTGATTGACAATTCACTAATAACTCACTGCTAACCACAGGAGGTTTTGTGACTAAAATAAAACCCAAAGTTCTACAGAAGTTCAACTATGCTATTAAATAAATTACCAATATATAGACTGGAGGGGAAATAATATGAAGGAAAAATTTAACAATGTGTAAATCATCCTATACACAAATGGTGGACATGAGAAAATCAGGTCTGATGAGTGGTGCAAAGAAATTGAAAAATAGTATGGAACAATGTTTTTCAAAGTGCACACCTCAGAACCCTAACCATGCAGCATCAATCTCAAGGGACTCTGCAAGAAGACTGCTTTCATGGCTGTACCACATGCCCCCTTAGAGACTCACAATGCCCATCAACAAAGTCAAGGCTCTGAGAAGTCGTGCATTAAAGAAGCCTGCCTGACTTGGTTGAGGTATTTCCCAAACTTATCCATGAAACCATTTTTTTCTTCCTAACATCTTTTAAAACTTGTTAAACTCATGTAGCTTTGGGGAAATCCTGCAATAGAAAAGGAAAAAAAATGGAAAGTGTAGCCAAGAGGGAATTGAGCCAGAGTTGGCATGCTTTGCTACAGCACATGCCAATAAAGGAAACACACTCAGATTTTCAATGGGGTAAAAGATATTGCTGTAATAATTCCTACAAGGCAAAATAGGCATATTAAACAGTTGAGCCCATTAAATGAAGTCTTACTGGGTCAGCTTGCCTTCTTCTTCATAAAAGTCAAGTTCCAGAGATCCAGCTGCTTGGGTAAAGATTAATCTTTATCAAACAAATCTATAAATCATCAGTGCAACTTAAGTAAATCCAAACTGTCTAGATAGTTAGATTAACAGGAACTATAAAATACTAACTTTTCTTAGATAAACAGCAATACTGCCATCCCTAGGTGGATTTAGGTGGATTTGGGAAGAAAACAGGGTACCTGTATCCCCTCTCGGAACTCCTTTCTCTCTCTCCTAGCCCCTGCCCCAAAGTTTCCAGGCTCTGATGTGTCCTGGTTCCTCTACACAGTAAACTCTACAAGCCCTTTCACGCTAGAGGTTTTATCCCTGACAGGGACACTGAGCAGCTTGAAAAAAGATATGGTAATGTTTAACACAAATTATTTAGCACAATTAATTCTTCCTGGGGAAGTAGAGGTGTTGAGAAGAGATATTTTGCAGGGGAAGAATGTCATGCTACCCTTGGAATCAATCCAGAGTAGCCACTGGCATCATCTCCTGCCCATCAGGCAGAATCACTAGATCAGCGTTAATGGAATATATTTTGCAGGTAAAATAAATAAGTTACCATGAGCAACAGCAAAAAGCTGCCATTTATAGAACAGTTAATGAGTACCAAGTACTGTGCTAAGTTCTTTATATACACTAGCCCCCTCATTTCATCCTTGAAACTGCCAATTATATAGTGTTACTATGATATTCATTTTATTGGTGAGATAAATTCAGAGTGTAAACCACTTGGGCAAAAGACATTTGGCTAGCAGGTCACAGGGCTAGGACTTGAAGCCAGGATAGAGAGGGTTAACCACTAGGTTGTCTAGACTGTTTGGTTTTGCCCTCTTAGAACACTGGTATTTCAAATGAGCTTTGCAAATTTTTAAGTCATTCATTTGGCCCTGGCATGTATTTCCCACATCTCTGATAGCTTCCAAGAACAGAGTTTGGATTTGTTGAGCTAAGTTTTTCCTGCTGTTCAATAAAAAGCAACAATATTTCAGACGTTTTGTTGTTGTTGTTTTGAAATAAAAGTTTGTTTTAGAATTTCTTTTTATTTATGGAAAAATTACAAAGATAGCACAGAGAGTTCCTATATGCCCCATGATTTCCCCTATTGTTATCCTCTTACATTAGTATAGTTCATTTGTCACAACTAATGAACCAATATTGATACATTATTCCTAACTGAGATCCATACTTTATTCAGATTTCCTTAGTTTTTCCAGGATCCCATATAAGATAACACATTATATTTAGTGGTCATGTCTCCTTAATACTCCTCTTGGCTGTGGGAGCTACTGAGATTTAGTTAACCTTGACAATTTTAAGGAGTATTGGTCAGGTATTTTACAGAAAATCCCTCAACTGGGAATTGCCTGATGTTCCCTCATGACTAGACTGGGCGTCTGGGTTTAGGGGAAGAAACCACAGCAGTAGGGTGCCATTCTCATTAGTATCATATCAGAGTTATATATTATCAACATGACTTGTCACTGTTGATGCTGACCTTGATCACCTGGCAGAGGAAGGGTTTGTCAGGCCTCTACTAAAAAAGTTATCCTTTTTTTCTCCCTTTCTTAAACTGAACTCTTTAGAAGTGAGTCACCCTGGTGAAGCCAACATTTGGGGAGTGAGAGTTATACATGAGTTATATGAAATTCTTCTGCATGGGAGATTTGTCTGTTCTCCCCTACATAGGCATTTACTTATTCAATCATTTATTTTTATCAGAATGGACTCATGCATATTGATTTTATACTTAAGGTTATAATCCAATGCTACTTCATTTATGTTTATGTTTTTGCTCAGATTTTCCAGCTTTGGCCATTGGGGGCTCTTTCGTCGGGTCCTATGTCCTTTTGACATACCTTCACCATTATGAGGTTTTGTTGATTGATTGGTTGATTCGTTGGTTGTTTTTCTTCTTCTTCTTCGTCGTCGTCTTCTTCTTTTAACATTTCCTTACTTTCTGACACCAGAAGATGTTCCACGATCAACTTATATTTTCTCTGCCCCACTCCTAGAATCAGTCATTTATCCAAGGAGCCCTGGTTTCTTTAATTGGAGAATGTTATTAGAAACCAAGAAGCATTTTTTTAATGTTGATTAAAACATGCTTGGTTTTATTTTCACCAATAGGCCACATGTTCTTACTTTTCTAGATAGAATCAATTCCTGTCTAATGTGGCTGTACACGAAAACTGAAAATAAACTGTATGATGATCAAATCCAGAACTTAAATCTTTAGTGCCTAATGATCCCCAAGTTTTATTTGAGCTGAGAAGGGATTCAGATCTCTTTCTTGCAAACAACTTCTCCTTGAATTAGATTGTCAAGTAGTCCACTATGTCCAGATTGTTCATTTTCCCAATGTTATAAGAATTTTATCCCAAAGAATCAAAGTTAGTACACTCCTTTAGAAAATGTGGCACAAAGAGTCATTGCCCAACTCTACCATTGCTCTCATTGGCCATGTTTCCAAAGGGGTAGAAGGTCACAGAAGCCAATAAGGTATAGCAGCCTCTTTTAAAAAAATGTATTCTCAGGACAAATCAATATATGCTGTCTCAAGGCTCTATACCTTTGTATAAGCTGTTCCTATGGCCTGCACTTCCTTTCCCCACCCTTTTGTGGTATTCACAATTGTCTAATAGACAACCTCTCACATACTGGCTACAGCCTATGGTTAACTGTCCTAGTGGTCCCAGTTAATGGCCCCATATATCACTCATTCATTCCATGAATACATGGACACTAACTCTGAGCCATGCTGGTCCATGTCCCAGGGAAACAAGAGTGAATGCTGATACTCTAGGCCCCTGCTCTTGTAGAATTGACTTTCCATATGGTGAGAGATAGAAAAATGTCAGATGGCAGTAAGCGCTATAAAGAAAAGTGGAGAATGAGGAAGGGGATATTTGGTCTCTGTTCAAATGCCTCCTTACTAAAGGGGCCTTCCCTGACCACACTCCCACTACTCTCCCTCATCTTACCCTACTTTGTCTTTCTAGCACCATCGGAGCATTCACCATATTGAGTATAAGTATTTGTCTCTCTTTCTGTCTGCCTCCCCAGAAGCAGGTATGAGTTAGATTTATCTTGGCAGTATGGCATTTTTGCAGAGATCCAGCACCCAGTGAGAATCAGTCAAACTCCAAGGCAATTGATGGGCATGAGATTCTGCAAACAAGAGAGACAACATAGCTTTGTACCCTAATTACATAATTTTAAGTCTCTAACTTTATCGCCTTTTGTGCCATCATAAATCAAAATGCCCATGAGCTCTACATCTGCAATCAAGGAGTAAGCTCTTCACTATTAGGAAATGACTTACAAAAGAGCCATGGCTGGGGATTGAATCTTGCCCCTCACAAAAGGCATGTTCAGGTCCTAACCCCTGGTCTTGTGGGTATGAACCCATTTGTAAATAGGACCTTTGAAGATGTTATTAGTTAAGGTGTGCCCAAACTGAATGAGGGTGGGCCCTAATCCAAAAGAGCTAAAGTCCTTATTAGCAAAGGAAACTGAATCCTGAAAGAAGAAGCCACAGGAATAGAAAGAAAAAAAAAAAAAACCCATAGAAAAACCAAGGAACCCCAAGGATAGAGGGCAGACAACTCCAGAATGCACAGTCTTCTGAGAGAAATCATCACTCGACTGATGCCTCAATTTTGGACTTCTCCTAACCTCAAAAACCATGAGCCAATAAATCTCATTGTTTAAGTCAATCAATGGTTATTTGTTTTAGCAGCTAGGAAACTAATACAGCCACCCAGCATAAAAACTAAATGACTGATGAGAAAGAAACAGACCCTGGAAGCATGGTGAGGTTGGGGCACATTTTCAAAGTGGGGGTAAAGGAGGGCTCTTCTGAATAGAATATTTCTGAGAAGGAAGCTCCTTTGGCCAATACAAAGAAACAAAAACCCTCACAACAATCACCTTTTGTGACATCTTTCCTCTGGGTATTGTTGTGAAATTTAAGTAATATTATGTGGATAAGAGTTCCTAGCCCAGGGCCCAGGCCCTATTATTCCTACAATAAGTGCTGTTGACGCAAGAGCAGCAACAACTAACACTCACATGTTTACAAATATCACACAATTTGCTAAATGCTTGGTGGACACTAACTCATTTAATGTTCACAAAGACCCCATGAACAAGGTGCTATCATCACCTCCACTTTGTAGATAAAAACCTCATGCTCCAAGATTTTAAGTAACTCTTCCAAGAGCACGAAGCCAGCAAGTGGCTGACGCAGGATTGGACCCTCGATCTGTTTGACTCTAGAGCTAAGCTCTCTATGTCAGACAGACATACACGTCACACTAGTGCATCATATCTATATGGTACATACACACACACATATGAGTACTTAGCTGAGGCCACCCCTGAGGCCACGGTAGATTCCATTCCAGTGAGAAATGCCTCTGCTCTGGTAACAAGACAGTGGGCCTGAGAGTCAGAGACTGGGCCAAGCCATGCCACATGGGAACAAGCAACCCTAAGTACGCCAATGTCAAGATGTCCATCCAATACAATAGTTCTGGCACTGCTGCCTTGAGTTCTTGTGAACCCCTCACCCCCTGCAAGACCACTCCTTCCATTTGCCATACAACTGCATGATACTAGGCAAGCTCTCCAACTCTATGGAATGGAATATGATAAGCATGCCTCCACAACGATGAACCTTGGCCTCAACAAGACCATGTACCACTAACTGCAATGCTTGTGAAAATATTCATTCATTTATTCATTCATTCAACAAATTTTTATGGAACCAGGCACATATTATACACTGTAAATACATAGGTGAGCAAACTGGACAAAAAATGCTTTAAGTTCCAAGGTGGCATTCTAGCAGCATCTAACAAATATTTATACAACATGACTAAACATTAGTTCCATGTATATGTGAACCTCTCACCCACAAGGCTGGTCCTGAACAGGGCCTGCTCCCTAGTAGATGCACAAACTGTTTGATGACTCAACCAACATATTGACTATATACTGCTTTTGATTTGGTGGCAATCATCACTTCAAAGGGTTCCATAAATTTATTCAGAAACTAGTACCATTGCCCCATTTTCCAGATGGGGGATCAGTGAGGTTAGCTGGCAGAGTGAGGAACAGAAGTTAAGCTTTCTAATTCCTGCTTAAGAACTTCTACCCAGTCAAGGTACAGCACTGGACTTCAGCAAATAGAAATCCTTAAAAATACCCAGGTACTTGGCAGCTATGACAATTGGGCCACCCATTTCCTAGAGACACAAGCCCTAGACCTCTGAGCATTCCCACTTGCCATCTCAATCTGGGGAAAACCTAAAGGCATCATGTGAAACCACGGACTACACACCCAGGATTGTGTGTCGGCAGAGTGGATATTTTTTTTGCAAAACACATCCTGTGGCCAATGCACTCAGGCAGAACCCAGAAATGGAGTCTATCCAAGTCACCATGTGTCCCCATCACCATCTATCATGTTTACCAAGGCTGGATATCTTTTGGCAACAGAGTCAATTTATGTGATTAAAAGGAAGTTTGGAAATTTTAGATCATTTAATTAATCTTTATGTATTTTGTCCTATTAAGCATCAGAGAAAATGTTTACAGCTCAATTGAATGAATTAGCATTTACAATTCTTCCTTTTGCAAAAGTGATTTATCTATATCTAGCTATATAAAATATTGTTGAAATAAAAATGCCAAATCTAGATTCTCTGGCAAGATAGAAGGAATTTTATAAGAATGTGGAGGTGACATGTGGCTTGAATAATCTCTCATACAAATTTATTGTGTTTCTTGAGCTGTAAGTATAATATGCTTAATGAAGCTCAACATTTGCAACCTGTCTCCCACAGAGTCCGGTGGAGTGTGCCTTGAGAATTCCGTGTCTAACTGTGGCTCAGAAACTATTTACATGCTAAGATGAGCATTTCAATCATGCATCAGAGTCTATACTCTTCAAAATTATCTACAAAAATTATTCTGCCTTTTTAGAAATTAGTGACTCACAATTTACCAATTTAAACATATATTAGCTTAAATAATTCTTAGATCCAGGAAACATTTTCTTGTATATGAGTAACGCAAGTCAGAAAGGAGCATTCAGAGAATCTCATCCTTCATCTTTTGGGGACCCCAAAGAAGAGGCCAGAAAATATTCCACTGTCAAGAATGTGGGGAGAGAAATGAAATCCAGCATAATTTCCCTACAATAAAACTATACTACCTTTTTAATTCCTATCTTTTTTAGGACCAGAAACTAGAAACATTAATAGATTTTAAATACTTTAAACCATAGGGCAAAAGAAAAAATTAAGCTGAATTGCAGTCAACACTGGAAGCAGGTCTGATGATTTTGGTTTGTTGTTGATGTTGTTTGGCTTAAAATTAAACTTTTCTTTGGCACTATTTCCTACTTCCATAATATTTTGTCATGAATTATCCTTCTTCTACTCTGGGTTGTTCAGAAGCATCCTATGTTGCAGTGGCAAAGAACAAATGGCAAGAAGTTACATCAAGATGAGAAGGGAGACTTTTGCAATCTTCAGGCTTCCAAATGATTAAAAATTCCCTCTGTATTGAAATGAGTACCCAGGACAGGATTTAATAGAATGGATAACAGAACAGTAAAGTTAGTGCACTAAATGAAAAGCTTGCCAAGGCAAATGATACTCAGGGCAGGGGGGACTGACATTTTTATAACTGGGTCACTGCCACATGAACAAAAGAGAGTATAAGAAGAGAAAAAGTGGGAATGAATCCAGAAAAATCCATAAAGATTTCAAATTTCCTTAATTTATCAAAAAACCTTCAATTTCTGCATAGAAATCACTAGCCCTTCAGGCCTTAAAAAGATCAGGTAAAATAGAATCATCTGTCATGGAACTCAAGGCCCAAAGAAGTTGCTTTTCTAGTTTAAAAAATGTCCACATTCATTCCTGATACTTCAACACATTACAAAGGCAGCCTCTGACACAGTGGGAGCCACACAAATATGCAGGTGCAACAGGGCTCACATTTCCACCTGAGAGTCTGTCAGAGTCACGAAATACTTGTTCACTCATTTTAATACCATTTAGTGATGCCTGAGCTAGGTAATTATATGTGTTATGTCCAATTCTCAGTGCAAAGTAGGTTTTATTCAATTTTACAGCTGATGGAATAAAAACTCAAAGAGGTTAAATCCCTACATAAGATCCACTCTAGTTAAGTGACAAAGCCAGGATTTGAACCCAGGTTTCCGATACACCAGTTATGAAAACCAAATTGGAGATCTATTAAAGCTCAAGATGTAGACTTTTGAATCGGTCTCATTTTCCTAATTTATAATATCAGGAGAATGGACCAAATCCCTTTGAACCCTGCTGGTTCTGAAAGTCCATTACTATATTGTTTCTGATATATGAGCTGCAAGGCAGAAATTAGATCTTAGCAAAGGTCACACATCATTCCCAATCACAAAGAGTTCCTGGAATAAAGTCATACCAAGAAGATGCGAGCCAGTTCTAATTGATACAAGCTTAGCTGGATTAGAAAAGCAGCTTTTCTCAAGATTGTGAAAGGTGATGACAAAGAGAGTCCTGGGGACATCTGAATTGTTTGGCTTTGCTTTGTTCCCTTACAAACTCCTCTACTCTTCACTCGCTAGAGGATCACTAAAAACCAATTCAATTTTTTAAAAGACTAAAAGTTTGTCTTTTTTTATTCTTTCCCCAAGTCAACAACTTTATGGTCAAATGAAGCAACTGCAAGCTTAGAAGACTAGCGAAGCTTATTAAGTTATTAAATGCGCCCTAACAGGTCATTTCCCAGGAAGCACACAACAAGGAATCTAGCATATAGCAGAAACCTGGTGGTGGACATATCCCCCAGTGCCAACTACCCAACCCTAAAGATAAAAATGTAGCCCCTACTACAAAGCAACATATTATTATCTCAAGACATTGGTACTTTTCAAAATAAGAGTTCCATAACATTTGTTCAGCTTACTCACTTTATAATGAGATTTACAGATCATCATGTCATGTAGTCTTCACAGTGACTCTGTAGGCATACCAGGGCAAAAGATATTAGCCCCATGTTTTAGGTGAGAACTTGAGTTCAAAGCTCTTTCTACCAGATATAGTTGTTTCCTACAAAGATTAAAAACTCTCCCTGCATTTTGCTTCCTGCTATGATGAAATAAGTTATTGCAGATAAACGATCCTACTGAGAATTAGAAAAGTTAGAGCAAATACAAATAACATTTATTTAAATGAATCACAGAACTAACAAGCAGCCAGGACTTAAAAGGCCAAATTTTTGAGAGAAGGGAAACTCACTGAGGTGCATGCAACACTCTACACTGCTGTTCCACACGAGGCATTAGATATATCAAAAGCTGTATAGGTGGAGGCCAAGAAAACTAAACACAGTTCTCAGCAGTGCTATGGGATTAAAAGGAAATTTTGGAGCTCTGAGCTACTAAGGCAGACAATAATCAAAGGGCCAAGATCCTACAGTAAAGGGAATTACAGAGAAGAAAACCTGACAGTTTGAGCCACTACCCTCTTTTTAGGGTTTGATTTATAAGTATCATGGGCAGAGAGGCAGAGAAACCTAAAAGAAAGTAGCTATCGATAAGCAGAGAAGCTAAATGGAGCTGTCGTCAGTCTCACTATGCTGCGAAGATAAATTTAAAAAAATGGAGTTCAGAGCTGATGAATATTAATTACAATGTAAACTTTAATCTATGATTAGTAGCAATGCTCCAAAATGTGTTCATCAATTGCAATGAATGTACCTCACTAATGAAGGATGTCGTTAATGTGGGAAAATGGGGGAGGGTGTGGGGAGTGGGATATATGGGAATCCCCTATATTTTTTATGTAACATTTATGTAATCTTAAGTATCTTTAAAAAATAATAATAATAATAAATAAATAAAAATTTTAAAAACCATGGTTAACATCCCAGGCTTTCAGTTTGGACGGCTGAAGAACTATACCCTAGGGGTAACGGCAAACCAGAAATAGACCAGCCATACAAACACTCACAACCAGCTTCCCTTCAGTTCAACACCTGCTTGGGTGAAGGTGAGCTGCTCCTACTTTGACTTCTTGTCAGAAACTAGAGAAAATCCTCCCTAGAGAAATATATCAATGTAATTACCATGGCCTCTGCAATTTCTCATATACAATGTCTAGCATTCAATCTGAAATTACTAGGCAGATCAATAGATAGGACCAAGAGAAAAAACATAATATAAATAGACTCCAAGTGATATAGATTTTGAAGTCATTGGACAAAGATTTTAAAATAACCGTAATTAATATGTTTGAAAAATAAAAGATTGTGAATTCCACTAGAGAATTGTTCCCTATAAAAATATAAATTCTAGGATTGAGAGAAATAATAAGTGAAATTGAGAACATAATAGATGTATTTAACAGCAGAGTAGACTCAGTTTTAAAGAATATTAGTCCACTAAAAGGCAGGCCAATAAAAAATATCCAGATTATACAGGTTGAAAAAAGAAGAAAAACATATGGAAAAGAACAAAAGGGATACTCAGGGTATTGTGAAAAAGTCTAATCTTTTGGAGTCCCAGAAAAGAAGAGAAAGAGAGAATTTGGTGAATGAAATGTTTAAGGGCATAATGATTGAAATTTTTCAAAAACTGATAAAAGATATCAAACAATAAATTCAAGAAGCTTCAGGAATCCCAAAGAGAACAGATATAAAGAAAACTACACAAAACCACATCATAGTAAAAGCAAAGAGAAAAATTTAAAGCAGCTAGAAATAGAAGACATAATTTTCAAATGAATATCAATAAGGCCAAGTTTTTAACAGACATGATAGAAGCCAGAAGACAATGGAATGATATCTTTAATG
Organism: Cabassous unicinctus; assembly: GCA_029593785.1. Taxonomy (NCBI): domain Eukaryota; kingdom Metazoa; phylum Chordata; class Mammalia; order Cingulata; family Chlamyphoridae; genus Cabassous; species Cabassous unicinctus. The sequence continues at coordinate 19,335 of JAQZBX010000815.1, forward strand.
TACTGATATAAAATACCTGCCAACTTAGAATGTTCTATCCAATGAAACTATCCTCCCAAAATGAAGATGAAATAAATATACTTAAAAAGAAACAAAAATTGAAATAATCCATTGTCAGCAGTCCTTCACTTTCTAAAAATATAGCTAAAGCTTTTCAGGCAAAAGAAAAATAATCCCAGATAGAAATACTAAATGCAGGAAAGAATAAAGAGCAATCAAAAAGGTAAATATGTACATAAGTCTAAACACACATCATGTGCACAAAACAAAAATAATAATGTGGAAATTTAAAACAACATAGAATTAGCATACATGACAACAACACAGGAGACAGGAAAGGGGAAAATAGAGTGAAGGTATTACAAAAGGACCTTGAAATATTCAAAATCTGTTAAAAGCACTAACATATAAAAATCAAAGACGCGTTTTATAATTCCTACAGTTACCACTAAAAGTATAAATAAAAGTATTGTAATTGGCGATGTAGTAAAGGTAAAAATAAACGGAAATAATATAAAATATTTGACTAATCCAGAAAAAGGCAAGAATGGAGAGAAATATTAATATAGAGGACATGGGACAAATAGAAAACAGATTCAAACTCAAATACATCTGTAATTCTATTAAAGTAAATGGACTAATTACTCTAATTTAACAAAAACACAAAAATTCTCAGATTGGATAAAAAATTAAAACCCAATTATGTAGTGCTTAAAACGAAAATATACAAATAATGGGACTCAGAAAAGTTGAAACTAAAAGGATGGAAAAAGATATAACATGAAAAATCCAACAGCAAATATCTGGTATTCCAATACTAATCTCAGATAAAGTAAATGTGAAACAAGAAGATTATTAGAGACAAAGAGGGACATTATACAATGATGAAAGTGTAAATACACCGGAATATATGACAACTCTAAATTTGTATGCACCTAACAGCATAGTTTCAAACTTCATAAAACAAAAATGGGAATAATTAAAGAAACAGACAAATGCATATTCATAGTGGGATATTTTTAACATACATCCCTCAATACTGATAGAAAAGCAGTTTAAAAAAGTAAATATACAGAAAGTTTCATTAATAGGGTAAACAAATTTGACCCAACTGACACATAAAAACAGTGCCTCCAAAACTGCATAATGTGCATTTTTTTTAAATACACATGGAACATTTACCAAAATGGATTATATACTTGGCCATAAAAGCAAATCTCAACAGAGTTCAAATGAATTTAAGATAGAAATCAATAATTAACAATATAGAAAATTCCTCAAATGTTTGAAAATTGAGTGATGACCCTTTAGTCAATGAAGAAATCACAATGGAAATCAGAAACAATTTTAACTAAATAATATGTAGTATATCATAATGTTTAGAATAAAGTCATGCTCACAGAAAACTTTACATCCTCAAATATTAGAAAAGAACAAAGATTGAAAATCAGCCCAAACATCCATCTCAAGAAGCTAGAAAAATATCAGAAAATTAAATTCAAAGAAATAATAGAAAATAATGACAAAAGTAAGCATGATAAAGCAGAAAAGACACATACAATTGAGAAAAGTTGAAGAAAAAAGATATTTTTGAAATCATTAATAAAAGTTATGAATCAAGAAACAGATCAAGAAAAAACAGTATAAATTACCAACATCTGCAATAAAAATGGTGGTATCAGGGAAGCAGATGTGGCTCAAGTGGTTGGGCTCCCATCTACCATATGGGAGGTCTGGGTTCGGTTTTCAGGGCCCCTTGGTGAGGGCAAGCTGGCCCATGCCCACGGATTGCTGGCAGCCCGCGCCTACAGTGAGCTGACAGCCGCAATCGTGGAGAGCTGGTGCAACAAGATGATGCAACAAAAGGGAGACAAGCAGACACAGAGGAAAATGGGCAGCAAAATGGACACAGAAAGCAGACAGCAAGCACAAGTGGCAAGGTGGGGGGGGATAAATTTTTTTAAAATGGTGGTATCACAATAGATCCTACAGACAAAGGTTATGAAACAATATTATGAACAATTATATGCATATGCTAATACATTAAAAAAATTTTAGATTAGATGGTCATAGTCCTAGAAATACACCTTAGCAAACAGGCCAAAGAAATAATTAAAATTCTAGGGAGTAGATGTGGCTCAAGTAGTTGGGCACCTGCCTCCCACATGGGAGGTCCCAGGTTCGGTTCCCGGTGCCTCCTAAAGAAGATGAGCAGACAACAAGAGTACACAACAAGCAGAGACAATGAGCAGAGACAACAAGCAGACACCGCAAGCAGATGATGAGCAGACAGACAAGGGAGCTGTCTCAGGGGAGAATAATTCTAAGCAGTCCTATAACTATTAAAGAAAATGTCACTAAAAAAATTAACATTCCCACCATCACCACCACACACACACACACACACACACACACACACACACAACCTCCAAACAAAGTAACATGGAATTCTTCCAAAACCTGAAGAATAAAAGAAATGCCAGAGAACAAAATGAGGATATACTTCCCAGCTTGTTTAATGAGGCCAGGATAATTTTGTTACCCAAATATGACAAGATACTACAAGACAAGAAAATTTTAGGCCCATGTCTCTCATGAAAATATATACAAAAGTAGTGGTTCCACTATGGTGGCAAAAGGCTGCTATAGTCCATCCCTGCTACTGCTTACAACTAAAATCTCTAGACAATATACAAAAACACAACTATGTAAGAATTCTAATAGTAAACAAAAGCATACAAATTGTGGAGGGGAGTCAAAACTTGGAGAAGCAACTCACGGGGGGGAGGGGGGAGTTTTGTTGGCTTTTTTCCTGTCTCTCTCAGCTTTGTCCCAAGGATGGGTCTCACACATGGAGCAGTGTGGTTACACAGGTGGCTAAAATGCCAATTATAACCTGTCTTTCTGGCCAGGATGAGGAAAATAGGTTGTTTTTGGTGGACAAGAAAACATGACAGGAATCCAGGAGAAAAGGGAGTCAGAAAAGGGCCACCTAATTCTGGCTATAAACCTGTACACATCTTAGACTAATCCCTGAGCTCAGCATGAGAAGAACAAACCCATACTAGCACAAAAGCTTTTAGAACTGAATTGAGTTTTGAACCACATGCACATTTCTCAGTCTAATAATGAAGGCTGGATTGAGATCTGAATAACTGCCCACTGAAGGTGTGACTGAATCTAACTAGGTTGATTGTATGCTAAAACAAAAACATCCACATTTCTGGAGTTTACATACTATTACATTCAGAATGTGCAGGACACAACCAAAATTACTTGATATACAAAGAATCAGGAAAACATAATCAATTCTCAAGGAAAAATACAATCAATAGATGCCAACCCTGAGATGATCCAGATGTGGAATTTTCAAACAGAAACTTTAAAACAGCTATTAAAACAAACTATAATAAAAAAGCAATTTTTTAAAATGAAAAGTATAATATCTAAAATGAAAAGCTCTCTGGATGGGCTCAATAACAGAATGGAGATGACAGAGGAAAGAGTAAGTAACTTGAAGAGAGATCAATAGAACTTACCTACTCTGAAGAACAGAAAAAGAGAGACCGGGGAAAAATGAGCAGAACTTCAGGAACATTTGGCACAATATTAAAAGGTCTAAACCTGCATGTCACTTGGACTCCCAACAAGCTAGGAGAAAGACATTTGGGCTAGAAAATATATTTTAAAAAAATATGGCTGAATCTGGTGAAAGACATAAATTCAGAAGCAGGATATGAAAAATAAACTTAAAAAAACTACACCAAGACACCTCATAATCAAATGGCCGAAAACCAAAATAAAGAGGAAAATCTTGAAAGCAGCTAGAGAAAACCAATACATCATATACAAGGAAACAATGATTTGAACTACCACAAATTTCTCCTCAGAAATTATGAATTTCTCATAAGAAAGTATGGATAGCAGTAACAGTGGAACAACATCATTAAACTATTGAAATAACTGTCACTCCGGAATTCTATGTTCAGTGAAATATCCTTCAGGGATAACAGCAAAATAAAGACATTCACAGATGAAAGAAAACTAAGAGAATTTGTCACCAGCAGACCTGCTCTACAAAAAATGCTAAAGGAAGTTCTTTAGACCAAAGGGAAATGATACCAAAGGCAAATGTGTCTCCAAGCATGATGAAAACAGAAATGCTATATAGCTGATGAAATATAACAGACTACACATTTTACTCCTAAGTATTTTAAAATTGTTATGACTGCTAAAGGAAAACTGATAACATTGTCTGGCAGAGTTTTCTATGTATGTAAATGGAATATTTATGACAATATAGCATAACACTCAGGAGGTAAGGGACTTGCATGGTGGCAAGGTTTCTATATTTTACAAGAAATACAAAAGTAATTCTAAGTAGACTATGAAAGGTTTAGTGGTTGCTCTAGGAATTATAAAATGGATGAAAGAATGAATAAATGAATCAATCAAGAAAAGAAATATTTTCTTCTAGAATTATTAATTAATGAATATGTCAATAGCATAGCTTTATAAAAATCTTGCTGGGAAAAAATGCAGAGTTACAAGAACCGAGTCTATAAAATATTAATTTAATAGATAACCTATTTCAGAGGATTTCTATTTGGATTAACTCTCACGTAGGTGTAAAATTTCACATTTCAAATGACCCCAAACACTCTCAGTAAAACTAACTACAGCAGAGCAGGGGCAGCTCAGTGGTTGAGTGTCTGTTTCACAGGTATGAGGTCTCAGGATTACTCCCCAGTACCTCCTAAAATAAAATAAAGTAAAACAAAATTTAAAAAACCAAAAAAGTAACTACCAAGTTAGAAGCTCAAAATTATTACTGTACCTGGTGAAGATACTCAATTGTAAAAGAGGTTAAGCTAATTTAAATGAAGGATAAATTACAATCATAAAATATTCTGGTAGTCTGAAACACAAATGGAATAATTACTGGTATTTTATACGAAGGTACCTTTTTAAGGTCCTACCCTCTCTTCTCTAAACTTTAAGTAGTCTAGACTGTCTGCTACATGAAGGAAAGGACCCAATGATTCTGCTCATCATACCCCAGCACCTAGCAAAATGTCTGCCAGATGGTAGGTGCTAACGTTTACAGAATGAATGAATCACCTCTCAGAGCTGTTGTGAAAACGAAATGAGGGCTTGCATTTAAAGCGCTTCACCTGGTGTCTGGTTTGGAGCAGGGGACCAAATGTTGGATAGCTAAATAACAAACTCCTCCTCACCTGCAGCGACCCACCCTCTCACTCCCTCCACTCCCACCCAAGGTGTCTCTGGCTCAAACTCTGCCAAATGACTGACTGTCTTAGATGAGCCAAGGTCAATAGCAGGAAGGACAGAAGGTCACTTAGGCATTCACTCAATAGATACTTCCTGAGAACCTACTGTGGGTCCAGAACTATGTGGGGCTCCAGCACGCAATGCTGAGCAGAACAGCTTCAGGCCCTGTCCTCCAGGACAGACAGACACAGAAGAGGACACAGCCCACACGCATCATGGTTGTGACCAGAGCTATGTGAGAAGACTAACTGGTAGGTCAGGAACGACTTCCCTGGGGCAGGCACCTCCGCAGTGAAGCCCTGAAGCCCGAGGAAGCACTGCATGCACAGAACACAGCATGTCTGCCTGGAAGAGATCGCAGGTACAGTGGAAGAGCACTGACTTAGAGACCTGCATGCCTGGGCTGTGGGCCTTCTTGGATCCTGTTGAGACATCCAAGGGTGGCTTGATTTTCTTAGCTAACATCTGTCACTCTTTTAGCACTAGCTGAGTATCTGAGCTCTTATAAATTTGGCCTTATTTTTGTTAATTCTCATTTTTAAGAAACTTATTTTAAAAACTTTCTTTATACAGATTATATTAGATAATAATCACACACCTAATTAATGAGGCTTTACTGAAAAACTAGTTTATAAGAGCAGTTACATCCCAAATGTGCTTGTAGTCTGTGTGATAAAAATACTGTTCCTATCAAATCATACTGAAACATTTATAACAGTCAGCAAGAAACAATTAGCCAAATATTGAAATCAAAAGGGAAAACTGCAATTTGTTAATATTTTAAATAGCCCATTGTATGGAAGTTGTTGATCAAAAAGTTGCTTGAAATTCCATTAAAAATAGAATAGAAAACACAATTTTAGAGATTGAAAAGGAATAGTTACGACAATAAAATACCAAGTGTAAAAACAGGCTGGAGGTTTTGTTAGAGTATTTATTCTATGTGAATCTTCCAGTTAATAAAGACAGATAGTTCTTTTATTAAGACAAATCCTGAATTAATTGCCACCACTTTGTTAGCGTGCTTCAAGATGTGCCCTATTCTAACCGGCTCTGAGGATTATTAGTCTGCATAATCACAAGCTCTCAAAGTGACTGCCGCCACCATGTAATTGTGTCACGTGTCTATCAAAACACTGAGAGGGATACTGACGGTCCCTAACATGGAACACACTGGAAAAAAAGTCCAAAATGCTTATGGAGAAAAGAGCTCGTTTGTTTTACGCTAACAAAAGATTTCATAGGTTTCCCTTGTGCAAGAAAAGGAAGATTGTAACGTCAGCTAAGAATGAGTACAAGTCCCCCAGATTCCTTTGAAGGAAGGGAAATCCAAATGGCCCACGGTGCCCTAGCTAACCCTGTACCGTTCAGACAGGTGTCAATCCACAAATGGGAGAGGGAGGCAGCAGAACCCAAATCAAGAAGGAGATACGACAATGGAAGCAGAGGTCAAAGAGGCAGTGTTGGAAGGGGGCCACAACGCAAGGGCAGACTCTGCCCTAAAGACTCCAGAAGGAATACAGTGCAGCCAACACCTTGATTTTAGCCCTGTAAGAGACATCTCTGGCTTCTGACCTCTCGGGCTGTTAGGACAATAAATTAATAAATTTATGTTGCTTTAGCTTACAGAAAATTCAGAGTTCCTATATACTTGTCACCATTTGTAACACAGCGTGGGAAATTTTAGGTAGTATATATGTTGCTAGCACAAAAATTTAAACACACATACAAAAAGCCAACCATAAGATTGTACAACACAAATAGTGAACCCTAATATAAACTATGGACTATAGTTAGTAGTACAATTATAACAATATTCTCTCAATTGTAACAAAGTTACCACAGTAATGTAGATTAAAACTTGAGCCAATATTTACCACAAGGAAACTTCATGTTTTTTAAAAAAAGTTTTTTACTTTTCCAGGCGTGTCAGGGAAAAGTGCAACATCTGACCTCACTAGGCGCACATTCCCACAGGGTAACATCAGCAGGGGATCCATGCAGCTGTCCAGGGTGTGTGCCCAGCCCAGGGGGCCAAGCTCTCCCCTGCCACCTCATCCGCAAGGTATCGCCAGTCTAGGTTCTGGAGGTCTGAGAGAGAAAGACCCCTGCTGTAAGGTAAGACTGGCGCACAAAAAGGGGGGATGTAAGGGTTCAGTCCCACAGAGTGGGAGAGTGGGCTTTCGTCACTCTCAACCTTCCTTCCTCTTCCATCACCACCCACTGGTTCTGGGGTTCAGGCAGTGTAGCAGTTTGATATTGTTTATGAATTCCAAAAATAGATATTGGATTATGTTTGTGAACTGGTCTTTTCCTCTGGGCATATTAGATTATATTGGATTCAGAAGTTTCACTTTTACTTGATTGGACCACGTCAGTAAGACATTGCATCCCTGCCCCCTTGGTGGGTGGGGACTCACAGAGAAACCACACTGCAGAGAAGGGAGTTTGGAGTTTAAATGCTGGAGCCCAGGAAGTAAGCACACAGAGGAGGAGGGCAGCTGAGCCTGGAGAGAATCGAGCTCCGGGAAGAGAGGAACCCAGGAAGCCTGAACTCTGGACATCGACAGTCATCTTGCTCCAACATGTGGCAACAGACTTTGGTAAGGGAAGTAACTTAGGCTTTATGACCTGGTAACTGTAAGCTTCCACCCCAAATAAATATCCTTTATAAAAGCCAACAGATTTCTGGTATTTTGCATCAGCACCCCTTTGGCTGACTAATACAGGCGGTGAAAAGCAGAGAGGGAGGGCACACCCCACCAGCCTTCCCTCTCTTGCAAGGTGCCTACATTCCTTTCCTGGGGCTGCTGGAACAGATTCCCGCAAACTAGTGGCTTCAAACAATGCAAATGTATGCTCTTGCAGTTCTGAAGGCCAGAAGTCTGAAAGCAAGTTGCCGGCAGAGCCACACTCCCTCCAAAGGCTCTAGACAAGAATGTGTCCCTTGCCCCTGCCAGCTTCAGGTGGCTGCCAGAATTCCTTAGCATTCCCAGCATGTGACCGCTCCTCCATCTTCACATGGCCTCCTCTGTGTCTCTGCTATCTCCCTTTGCCTCTCTCTTATAAGGACATTTGCTTCTGCATTTAGGGCCCAGATAATCAAGAATAATCCACTCATCTCAAACTCCTTAATATTCACAAGTCCCAGGCATCAGGACTTGCTGCCTTTGGGTGCAATGATGCTACTGCATCCATCACCTCCCCAGCCCAGGTCAAGCTGTGGGGCAGCCAAGACGAGAGACAGATCAGAGAAGAAGGGACGGGAAGGTGGGTGGAGGCTCACAAGTTAGGCTCTCTGTGTCCTGAGAGGCTGCTTGTCCCCCTAGTCACTGCCCTGCTGAAAAAAACATCTGAATGCTCCTCCCCACACCGGAAATAGAGCCCTGCCTCTCTCTCAGCCCCCAACTGGCACTCCCTTCCCTTGCTTCTCACATTCCAGCCAGTCTGGCTCCTTCTGCTCCAGGCAGGGCTGTCTCCTCCTTCTTCAGCTCAAACAGGACTTCCTCAGAAGGCCCTTCCCTCACCACCCTATCCAGCATCTCTAGCTGCCTTGCTTCACCTTCTCCATGGTACTGGCCACTAACTGGAATTACTCATTTTCTTTCGCTTAATTCTTGTTTGTCTCTCTCCACCAAAGCAGAAGCTCCAGGAAACTAGGGAATCTTGCTGGACTTGCTCTCATGGCATCCTTGAAGCCCACAAGAATGGGTACAACATAACAGGTGCTCAAAAAACAAACAAACAAACAAAAAGAGATAGCTAAATGAACAGCTGCCCCATTTCTCCCCATTTTGGTGATTTGAAGCCCTGGCTGGTTACTGCCGTCTTCTACCTGGGCTTATTTTTGACAAAAACAAAATAGTTAATGCATTATTCCTGGGTTTGCTTCAAATATGCTCAGTTAAATCACTGATGTTTAAAAGCTTTTCTAACCAGACAATTATGCTGTGCTGCCTTCCAGCTGGCGTGCAAGAAGCCATTATGCTTTCTTTGAAATGCTTTTACCTTACCTAATTAGTTTAAAATGTTGATATTAATCCAGAAGTTCGATTGTATACGGGGAACTGTCAGGCTCGCAGCCCACCTCCACAACTTGGGGGAACAGCTGAATAACAATGTATCCGTTCAACTTTATAGGAAAGCAGTATATTGCAATAATTATACAAGGTTGGCTTTGTTTATTATTATGTAAAATACACATATATTTAAAATATTTAAACATCATCAAAACATGAAATTTTAAAGAGCATTGAGATGTGAAGAAATACATTACTGCAAGAAGATGGATATAAAAACCCAATAGTTTAAAATATAAAGGTCACATCTCTCAAAACCTCTGCTTCCTCATTTGTAAAATATCTTCTGCAAAGGGTAGGCATCAGAATTCTTAAACCGTGCTTCTGCCCCAACCCCCATCCACCCAAACCATAGGCAAAGAGTGTAGGTGCACACATAGAAGCAGAACCCACAAATCTCTGAGGGGCCTGCAACCCAAATAGGTGAGGACCACCTAAATGTGGGGACCAACACAGGACTGACAGGTTTTATTTAACAAAGTAAGGACATTAAAGAGGAAAAAGAAGACACACACACACACATTCATACATACACACACCTATACATACTATCGTGATCATTTATAAAAGAAAGGATATTTTAAATTAAAAAAGAGCACACTCAGAATAAAGCTTAGCCCTTGAATGGAATATATTTACATGGATGAATGCCTTCCTAGATTATTCTTATTTCTCTTTGGTTGACTCAGACCAGAGGAAATTTCACACCACAGGCACTGGGCTGTGGTCCTGAGTTTGGAAATTACATGTGAAAGTCCATTCTAAGTACAGAGGCTGGTGACAGAGGAAAAGTAAAAGATGCATTGCCCACCTCCACCCCACTAGCTTTATTCACTTGGGGAAGAGGGAAAGTCCCCCTAGCCCCCAGCCAGCCATGGCAAAACCAGCGAATGAAGACAATATCAATCTGGCTTCTCCATTCAAAAGCAAAGCTCACACATACATAGAACATTTGAACGGAGATGAGTCAGGGCAGCGCCTTCCGTTCCCTCATCTTCCATGGGCTTCTGAGCTCTGGCGGCTGCTCTCCCCAGGGCTGACATCAGCTAAAACGGAGGACAGGGTGGATGCAGGGCAGATGCAGTCGGGCCCAGGAGGGGATGGGATGAGGTTGCAGCCACATCTCAGCTGACAGATGCGTGGAAGAGGTCACATGTGAGGCTGAGGTACCCTCTGGGGTCCTGTGTTTTATTCAGGATCATCTTCCCCAATCAGGCTCCTTGGAAAGACTCCAGGGCTGGGTCCTACACCTGGCTGCAGGTGGGGAGGGTGTGAGCATCTGAGCACCGAATCATGAGCACCGCAGTGACCACTCCTCACTCGGTCATTAATCCTGGTATTTAGGTATTATAAGAAATAAATGCCGGCATACCACTCTGCCATTTTAGTCCAGTGTTGTCACCTCTAGACACTGGCATGGGACACAGACATACCAGAGCTGCCTCTTGCCAATCATGCTGAGGCAGCCTTTACACAACCCCTGGGGGTTGCATCACTCTAAAACTTGGTGCTGTGTAGAACAAGACACATGCCAACGACAGCGCCCTGTCAGCCCTGGTGCAGGCCATTTGGAGGTCCATGCACAACCTGTAATAAAAGACACTGGCTCATCAATGACAGTGATGAAGACCAAGGTAGATAAATCCCTTCACTTCTCCAACTAATCTTCAGTGACAGCCAGCTGTGCCCTAACCAGGTCTTGCCCCACAGCTCCAGACTGTTTCCATTGACAGTTGTGATGTAAAGGTCAACTTTAAGCCTCCTCTGTGTGTTTACTAACCAAAAGAAAAGTCTGGAAAATATGAATGAAGTGGCACATGGAAATACTTGCAATAGCCAAACTGTAAATGCTGGGAACTTGAGGCATGGTGACAGGTCTAACAAATCAATTAACTCAGCCATAGGTTTCTGGGATATGAGAATTTTCCTTGATTCTTTATGAGTCATCAGATGATGCTCCAAAGCTCCCATTACAACAGGGACTAAACTCCATGATCCAAGGGATTTCAGCAAATGCCTTAATCCCAGAATTTCTATCTGAAACGACAAGACTCCGAACATCCCCAGTATGGCAGGGCTGTCCCAGGATGAGCCAGCTGCTCATCTGACTGCTGGGGTGCCTCTTGGCCAGGCATTTTCCTGCTGAATGGGCTCTACAACAGTGGGTGCTGCAGATGGACTCAAGGCCACAGGAGGCAAAACCTTAAGCTTCCTTCTTCCCACCAGGACCCAAGTGAACATCAAGATAAATATATCTACCCGACTGGATTCCACTTTCATTTCTATCTTATTGTCATTCTGCCCTTTTCATGTGTCCCCACATCTCTCTTTTCCCATTACTAGAGTTAAGCCTGACAACTGTGAGCTCTTTAACTCTATCATGGGTGGTGCAAACAAGACCAGGAGTGGACGGGGGTTGCTGAAGGCGGCAGAGCACTTCTTTGGGTTAGCAGCAGGTCACATGAATTCCTTAATTCCGCCAACAGCCCCCAAGCCGGGCACAGGAGTGCACTGTCCGGATGAGGGCCACGGGAAGACAGTGGGAATGCTGTTATCTCTCAGGGACAGACTCTGAAGGTGGCGTCACTAAAGAACAGTAAGCTGTCACCAAGGGGAAATGCCCAGAGAGGAACTGATCACGTGTTACCCATGTTCCCTGGGGACTGAGGTGGTGGGAGTGGGGCTTTACTGGCTCAAACCCATGCTGGTAAATAGCTGCCTTCATATTATAGAAATATACTAATTAGTACAGCCTGAGAGGGCCTGAAGAAAAGAGGCTTTATTATGTCTTTTCAAACTCTCCCATTAACAACCTTTCAAATGGGTAAAAAAGGTTTTCTGAAAGCAAATGACCTGGGCATTTTCCTAAAGGAAGGACATTTGTCCCAGTTTCAGTGACCCAGAGCCATCTGTGGAGGCTTTTGTGAGCTCTGGGCCCTCTTCCCAGCCACTGCCTCGAGTCATCCAGAGGCTTCACCATCGACTCTTGATGGTGGATATTCTGATCACCACCTCAGGAGCCCCCATGATGTGCCCAGACTACCCGGCTATCTGTGAGGAGCCAAGGACGTAAGGGCTAACACACGAGGAAGGGTCAGAGCCCAGGCGCTGCAGGCATTCTCTCATTAATCCCCATATTCTCCCCCACGAGGACGCAGGGAGCTGTCATCACACCCACTTCACAGGTGAGGACACTGAGGCCAGGGCCAGAGATGGAGTGCTCGCTTCCCCCACAACTGAGGATTGAGCGGACACTTTTAACTCTAAGCTCGTCTGTCCTGGGACTATTGGTGAGGATTTTTTCCAGAGCCCAGAAAAGTAAGGTTTCTTTAAGGTATCCGGAGAATGCCATGGCAAGATAAAGGTGGGCAAAGTTAAGATTTCTGTAGCCTACTGGCCAATAAACTCTTCCAGTTTCGATTGTGCCTTTGCTTCATTGTTCAGCTCAGTCTCCATTTTAAATTAATCTCATACCTAAAAAGTAAAAAACTAGAAAAACAATGACACACTTTACATTTTATAAGGATATTTTAAACAAAACAATTCACAAGTATCTTTAAATAACAGGTTCCTTTCACTAATTAGGCATTAATTCATAGATTACTTTGATAAAGAAGCTACTGACAGAGAAAATTAAAACTAAAGTATTTAGTCACTGTCAACTAAGACAGCAATTAAGAACACCTAGCCAGTAGGAAGAAGGTATTCAGTTTAGAGAAAAATAAATGTCTAGCTGAGTTTTTCATTAAAAAGTAAGGAGTACACCTAGTCCAGAGTGGGCTCTGGCATCATTCAAAGGTAAGGTTCTGAGCTGCTAGTAACCCCCTCTTCTGGACAGATGCAAGGCAGAGAGATGCTGGCAGCCCAGAGGGCACAAGGGGATTCAGGAGATCCCAACTTCTCAAAAATTGCATCCCTTTTTACATATCATGTGGGCAAAATTTCAAAAGTTAGCTAATAAACTATACTGGCAAGGCCATGGGAAAACATGATATCATTTATGGCTGGTGGGATGGAAATTAGTGCAATCCTTAAAAGGGTCAATTTGGCAGGATCTATCAAAACTACCAACACATAGAGCATTTATCACTGCATTTCCTCTTGTAGAGGAAAATAAGCATGCCCACATGTGACATGGTGTGCAGGCAGATTATTCACAGCAACACTTTGGATAATGGCAAAAGATAGGTCTGTCAATGGGACCTGGTTAAAATATAAAGATGCATTCAAACAATATCCTCCTGTGCAGCTACATGAGGGAGTTCCTGTGCTCTAAATTGGAAAGGTTTCTGGGATGGTTAATTCTATGTGTTAACTTGGCTAGGCTATCGTGTTCAGTGTTGAGTCCAAGACTAGTCTAGACATTTCTGGGAAAGTATTTTGTAGATGAGATTAACATTCATGATGGGTTGACTTTTAATAAAGGAGATAATCCTCAGCAATGTTGGATAGGTCTCATCCAATCAACTGAAGGTCTCAAGAGCAAAAAACTGAGGCTTCCCAAAAAAGAAATGCTGCTCCAAGTCTACAACGTCAACTCTTGTCTGAGTTTCCAGCCTGCCTGCCCTATAGATTTCAGACTTGCCAGCCCCCACGATAGAGTGAGCCAATTCCTTGAAATAAACCTCTTCATATATATCGGTTCCCTTTCTTTGGAGAACCCTGACTGATACAACTTCTAAAATGCATTGTTAAGTGTGATAAATGCAGGGATCATATGTACAAAAGAGGAAAAATAATATATATTTGTAGTGGCTTGCTTATGCATAAACTTATATCTAGAAGGCTAAATTAACTAATATCAGCTATTATCTGTTTGGATGGGGAGTGGGAACTCAGCAAATGGAAAACAGAGGTGAGAGATAAATTTTGTGTCTTCATTTTTAGACTCTCTGATGCCTGAATTATATGACTATATTACCTATTTGAAAAGTCAAATAATTTTCAATGCATCTCCCCATGACTATACATACAGTCCCTCCATTAAAACATCAGTAGCCAGCCCCCCTTCTCAGAATTCAGCCTATCAGTCATTTATACACTACCCAAAACCACTGGAATTTACCCCTCTTCTCTGCCTGGCTCATAGCCTAGGGACAGAGAGGGAGGTGGAGGGTTAACCTGGATGAGAGACCTTCCAAGGGCATGCAGGCCCAGGAGGGAGCCCTGTGGTGGGAATAGAGGACAGCAGGAAGCCCCAGGAAACAGAAGCCCATCGGCTTCCCAAATCATCCCCCAGGGGCTTGAGCATATCACTGCAAAAGCCACACATCCTCTCTCCAGGACACAATGAGTACATTTCACAAAATCTTTTCATGCCCTTCACCTGCCAGTCCACGTCTGACAGGTGAGGACACTGAATCTAGAAAAATCCAGTGTCCTTCCCACATCACAGATGGCCACAGATAAAAAGCACAGATTTTTTTTCTTAAGCCAATATTTGCTATCTTGTACTGTGAGATGCATATTTTTGCATAGTGTATAGATTTTTAAACTGGATTTGTTAATTTGCCTACAAAGAAGCACCATAGATGATCTCAGGACCGAAGAAGCAATTGTTTAGTTAGGCTTACAGGGCAATTACAAAAAGAAGGCCACCTCCTTCTTAAAAGATAACTTAGAAGTCATTTCTCAACATCCTAATTTCATATGATGTAAAGTCAACAACTGGCAAACTGAGCCACAGGTGCCACCTCTGGGCTAGTCCATCCCTATCCCAACCACTCCCACACCCCTAGGCACTCTTTTTTTTTTTTTTTTTAAGATTTATTTATTTATTCATTTATCCCCCGCTTGTTGCTTGTGTTTTGCTGTGTCCATTTGCTGTGTGTTTTTTCTGTGTCTCCTTATCTCCCCCTTGCTGTGAGGTCCTGCTGCATCAGCCCACCGGGCCGCCCTCACAAGGAGGCGCCGGGAAGCGAACCCGGGGCCTCCCATATGGTAAACGGGGGCTCTATTCACTGAGCCACACCCGCTTCCCTCCTAGGCACTCTTAATCCCCCTTATGGTAGGTAGTGAGTGCTCAATAAATGCTTGCTCAGTACATCTTAAATTCAGTTACTGAAAATCTCCACACAAGTAGTTGCTGCATTCATCTCTAAAGGGATTTTGATTTTTTCAAACAAACCCCTTAGATATTTAAGGAAGTGACTGAGGCAAAAAGAACACAGAAAATTTACACAGAAAAATAATAAAAAGTTTAGCATCAAAAACCTTTAGAGAGAGAGTTAACATATACTTTAGATTATCCTCTGGGGAGGTAGGTCTATTAAGGTTATATCCCATTTATACACCCTAAGGGAACTGCTTGAGCCCAGATTGTAAAAAATCTTTGTTCTTGGAGCAGATGACAAGAAGAGAGATTCTACCATTACTGACGAAGGTTTCTGTCTTTCTTCCATCAGAGTTAAAAGCCTTTTACATAATGCTTTCTTTAAATAAAGTTGTAAAGGCGCATACATTGGAACTGAACACTGAAAATGTACTTTAATGGGTGAACTCATTTCAGCCTCACTCGGTACAGAATGGATACAGGAATAATTACTTTTGACCTCTATTTTCATCAGTTGAAGGGTCTGCAGAAAGTTCTCTCTTATCCCACGAGACCCAGCCTCAGACAGAGTTTTAATCTGCAGCAAAACCACCAGGTGCAAAGTGGGACATGGGGACAGGGTGAGTGAGGTTGAGAGGCTTGATGGACAACTGACCTCATTAAATGGCCTCTCTGAGCACCAAAATTGTTTCCCAATCTTCTTTCATTACATCCTTGGGGGTCTCCAATTATTTCACTGCATATTTTGAAATTCTCTAAAACTGGTGTGAGTCCTTGGTTCAAGATGTGAAGTGAACACACGTTGAAACTCCCCTCCCCAGCCCACTCTCTACCCCCAAACACACTGGGGTAACTGAAAAACATGCACATTTTTAATTGCCACCCAAACAGGGAGGCTCTACAAGGAGGAAGGGAAATCTTCCTGGATGTGCTTATCTGAACAAGATGTGCCCATCAAAATTGAAAGCAGCAGAGAGAAGCCCACGGGAGGGCCCCGAGCACCACACCCCATTGAAAGCAGAGCCACTCCTGAGTGGCAGGGGCATGGCACAAGCAAGGCCACCCAGGAGCCAGGCTCAGACCTCCATTACCTGGTGAGAGTGGGGGAGACAGGAGGTAAAGGTGCCACCCAAGTCCCTGGCCAGAGCTGCAAGGCACTCTGGGCCAAGCAGAAGCCAGCTGGTCACAGATGCCTCCCACACAACAGGAGCCTTCCCAGCACAGGGCTTACACAGAACTGACTCTTCTGGTATTCCTGAGGCAACCCAACATCATGCCATCATGAAAGGCATCCGGTAAACAAGATCAACCACCTGAAAAAGTACCAGAACACACTCACTACTCAGACATTTTAGGGGAAAAAAAAAGAGAGAGGAGCACCATGTAACTGAGTTAACAACACTGCATGACTTCAACTTCAAAAGGGGCTGTGACTCACTGACCTCCAATAACAGGGAATGTGAGAAGCAGGATTCACACCTAGGCAGTCAGTCAGCCAGCAAGGCTCTAGATCACTTTTCTTGGATAATGGGTAAGTGTCATGAGAACATTTGTGCCCAGGGAAGCTCATCCAAATAATCTTGCAGAAATGCTTAGTGTCAAGTGGCTCCATCTAATGGCTCCCTGGGATGAGGTTATAGAGAGAGGAAATCCATTTTGCTCATGCCACTGGTACCTCCTCACTCTCTAGTGACCATGCTCCATGGGCCATCCCCATATCATGGAACATGCATGGCCAGGTCCCTAAAATTCCCAAGGTAAGCCAGACAAATGCATCTTTCTCCTCTCCAATGTTCTAGAAGACTGCCCCCAGGAATCTTACACCAACTTCCATTCATCCAGGAAGGTTGGCAGGGAGAGAAATGCATTGCTCCAAGTCTCAGGCACAATATGGAAAAAGGCATAAGAATGGGACCAAGAGATTTTTCACTTGGTCTTAAATTGCTTCATGATGCTTTTTTGTTTATGCTGGGGATACAGTGTTGTCAGATTATGGGCAAGCTCAGCTCTTGCTAGCTGTGTGACCTTAGCCAATGGCAACATCTTTGAGCTTCTCTTTCCTGGCAAGGTAGATGGGGACCATAGAGCATATCTCCTGGGATTAAGTGAGACAGTGTATATAAACAGCACCATTTGTTAACATACATAGACAAAGCACTCAGCAAACACTACTTCATGTGGCAGACACTACCTAGAGGCTCACCTAAGTCCCTTCTACTTCCTGGGCACTCAAGAAGACTACATTTCCCAGGCTCCCTTGCAATGAGGTTAGGACCACATGACCAGATTCTGGCCAGTGAATGGGAGCAGAAGCTATGTAGATCAATTCCAAACCTGGCCCTTAAAACATGATCATCTACCTTTCTGTACTCACTGCTTGTCCATGACTGATTGGGCAGAAGGGAATCTAGCCATGGGTTCTAAGAAGTTCCCAGTGGACAGAAAAGCAGTGAGATTAGAGAGCCCAGATGCACAAATCACCCCTTGCAAGACAACTACCCAGGGTAGCCACACAAGACTGCCATAAGTAGGAAATAAATTTCATTATGTCAAGCCTCTGAGATTTGGGGGTCACATGTTTCAGCAGCTAGAGCTAATTGCCCCCAACTAAATCAGCTATTATTGCATGGATCTTCATTTATCAAGAACAACCAAACCCCTAAACATAACTAGTATATCTCAGTACAACATGGAAATCTTTCATGCTCTATAGGTAGAATTAGCTCTGCAGGCTGGGTAATGGCAGAGTTTTACTGCTTTTGTTTTCAAGGCCAATCAGTACACCTCAGGAGAATAAACATGGGGAGGTCAGATCCATCACAATTTGGAAAAGCCAGTAGTAATGAGATCTTCCTCCAGAGACATTAAAGTCTCTAGTACTCTTCCAAACATGGCCTCAATAGATTTTGTCTTCTTCGTAGTAACCTCATAATAACCATGAGCTCAGCTCAAAATTTCTACTTCGGTGAAGTCCCCTGACCTCACCCTCAGCACACAGAGAAAGCTGTCCCCTCCTCAATGCCCCATAGCATTCAGAACGTTCCTCAACCCCAATGCCCCCAGTCAGCAGTGTCATGGTCCTAAAACTCTTCTTTATTCCCAACATTAATACATGCTGGTGGTAAAACAATTCAAATATAGTAATGCAAAAGAAGAAATTGAGGCCTCTCCCTTTCCCAATGCCACAGCCCAGAGGTACCCACAACTAAGTTTGGTGCATCATTTTCAAACCTTTTTTATATATAAATAATTATAGATTCTATTCATTATCATCAAGGTAATACATACACGTAACATAGGGTTGCCAGATTAAGCCACAAAGTTTACAAGTCAGCCAGTTACATTTGAATTTCAGATAAACAAAAATAAGTTTTTAATATAAGTACAACCTAAATATTGCATAGGAAATACTTATACTTTAAAAATATTCAATGCTTACCTGACATTCAAATTTAACTGGGCATTTTGTATTTTATCTAGCAACCCTAACATAACAATGCTGACTGTTTAACAAAACAGGGTTTCCTTCACCCCAGCCCTCAAGTTATTTCCTTTCTGCCCTCCAACCAACCCTCCCTGCTGCATTCCTGCTCCAGAGGCGACCTTTCAACTCTTTTAGTTCTTTATGTGTATTTGGCTCCATGTTGCTAAACATCAAGAAGCAGCAGCATAGGCATGCTATCAATTACAGACATTATCAATTGACTTCCTGTTGTGATAAATGAATATTTAGCTCTCACCAGAACCCAGTACTTCCCCTCCCCCCTTTTTCCCATAGAGTTATCATAATTTTTAAAACAGTCAGTGATGTAAACAGTGACCATGAACACAGAGTTTAATGCTAAGTAGTATGCCATAATCACATTTCCTTTCTTGTATAGCCTTGATTTTCCTAGTGTTAATACCTGCCTTATATTCTCATTTGCAAATTGTTATGCTGTCACATATTGTTCCAAATGCTCCAACAAATCTATCAAAACCCTAAAAATATCATTGTCCAAATACATCAGTTGACCTGCCAACTCCATTTTCCCTTTTCCTAGAGGCCTCTCTCTTCTGCTCCAGCCAGGATGGCATCTACTGCCCACTTGTCATACTGGGGGCTTCCCAGGCCAAGATTGGATTATTTGTGTCCTAGATCCTGTATCTTGCACTTGATGAACAAGAAAAAGAAGAAAGAACCTATTCTCTAGTTTCTGAACATCATTACCCTCTTGAATGAGAGTCTGGGAGAGTAGAGAGTCTAGTTTGAAAGCCATGGTTTTAGTTTACCTGAGCATCTATGACAAATGCTACAAACTGGTTTGGGCATAAACAATGGGAATTTATTGGCTCACAGTTTGGAGGCTCAAGGAGTCCAAAATTGAGGCATGAGCAAGGTGGTGCTTTCTCCCCAAAGTCTGAAACATTCTGGTGCTGGCTACTGGCAATCCTTGGGGTTCCTTGGCTTGTATCCCTTCCTTGCATGAGATGGCAATGCCCTCTCCTTTCTCTTCCAGATTCCATTGACTTCCAGTTTCTGGCTCCTCCCTGTAGCTTTCTCTTACTATGTTTGAATTTCTTCTGCTTATAAAGGCCTTCAGTAATATGGATTAAGACCCATCTTCATTCAGTTGGGCTATATCTTAACTAAAATAACATCTTCAAGAGATCGTGTTTACAATGGGTTCACAACCCAGGAATGTGGAGTAAGATTAAGATCATGTCTAAATTGGGATATATATAATTCCATACAGCAGAGGCATATTTCCTCTTAGACTGTTACTGCTGAAAACTTGGTGCCAATATGATTCCTGATTCTTTCTCTGTAAGCCTGGGGTGTTCTGAATTCTACTCGTATGTGCCTAGATGTTGACTCTCTACTCCTTTTGATCTTGAGGTTCCCAACTTTGGTTCTGTCTTTTATTTGTTTGACAATTTCCTCCCCTCTATTTTTCCTTTGTGGAGCTTGGTTAGCCAGATATCATGCCACCTAGATCAACCTCCTGGCTTTCATTTCTTTTCTTACCTGATTCCATGTCTTTGATATTTTATTCTACTTATGGGGAATGTCCTTAATTTTATCTTCTGAATCATCTATTGAGTTTTTTATGTTGGCTATCATTCTTCATTTCCAAGTACTTCTTCATATTCTCAATGTTCTTTTCTATAGCTTTCTGCTCCTGTTTTATATTCTCAATACATTCTTTTATCTTTGAGGATACTGTACAGTTTTATTGGTTAATTTTTTCTTGTCTTTCATTTCTCCAGGATTTCTTTTTCCTGGGTATTTGGCTTGGCCTCTCTTTTCATGCTGGCAGCTTTCCTCAATTGTCTGGCTATCCTTGGGTGTTTGCTCACATAGGACTGGGCAACCAAGGCTGACCAGAAGCTCCGCGTGTGCCTCAGCTGCTGGGTTTCCCTGGAGCTGGCCTTTCTCTGGGATGGTCACTGTCTCCAAAGAACAATCCTCCCACCTCCTACCTAGAGAACCTCTTTGGAGGGTAAAAGTTTGGGAGGAGGGGGAGAGACATTACTATTAATTACTACAATTAATAACTACAGATGACTATTACTGACTATGCTGGGACATCAGGCATACACTGGGTCTGTTTTGGAACTTATGGTCACCTTACTTATGTTCATTAGCCCCAGTTTCCTGGTGGGCTGCCAGGAACAGTTCTGTCAATTCTGTGAGCAATCGGCCAAACTCTCACTTAGTTATACTGTTTTTCTTTCAACAAGAATGAATCCATGTATTAGGTGTATAGTTAAAATATCTGTCCTGATGAATGCTGCCTTCTTATTGATCATCCTAAATAGACCATGTGCACTTTTCTCCTTGAAAACTCATTAAAAGACAATAAAAGAATAAAGTAGATATGTAAACTCACAGGATAAGAGACATGGAGGGGATAACGTCAAATAAAATTCACACATTTTAGAAAGATGGCATATAGAAAGCATGGGAACTGGGCCTTTGGGTTGGATTTCTCTACTCTGTTAACTTCCTGCAGCATGAGTCAGGCACCTCTGCAGAATCCTGGACAGGCTTAGGACATGGAGGTTCCCAGTTTTCCAGGAGCTAGTGGTGAAGTTCGGGACTCAGAAGTGGTAATTAGTTGAAAGCATTTGCAGGGCAGTTGGACTCCCAGTTCCTTTTTCTCAACTTTTCCTCCTGCACACCGTAATTTGGGATTTCCAGGCCTCTGGTTGCCAGATAAAATAGAGGATGCCCAATTAAATTTGAATTTCAGATAAACAACAAATAAGTTTTTAGTATAAGTATATTCCAAATATTTCATGGGACAAGGTTATGCTAAACAGTATTTGTTGGAAAACAACTTGGCGGTTCCTCAAGATGTTAAACATAGAATTATCATATGACGCAGCAATTCCATTCCTAGGTATATATCACAAAGAACTGAAAACAGTGACTGAAACACATACTTGTACACCAATTATCACAGTAGCATTATTCACAACTGCCAAAAGGTAGAAACAACCCAAAGGTCCACCAACAGATGATGGATAAATAAAATGTGGTATATCCATACAATGGAATATTATTTAGCCATAAAAAGGAAGGAAGTTCTAATATAGTATGATACGACATGGATGAGCCTTAATAACATTGTGGTAAGTAAAATAAGCCAGGCACAAAAGGACAAATACTGTAGAATTCCATTTATATTAAATACTTAGAATAGGCAAATTCATAGAGACAGACGGTAGATTAGAGGGTACCAGGTCTGGGGGGAGGCAGATTGGAGGGTTATTGCTTAATGGGTACAGAGTTTCAGTTTGGGGTACTGAAAATCATGGATATAGCGGGGATGGTTGTGCAACATTGTGAAGGTAATTAACACCAATGAATTGTACACTCAAAAATGGTTAAAATGGTCAATTTTATGTAATATCTATTTTACTAATATAAAGATTATTTGTTGTTTATATAATATTCAAATTTAACTGGGTGCCCTGTATTTTTATTTGTTCTATCTAGCAACCCAAATAATGGACAGAAGATTTGTGAGAATAAGGTCCAGTTGAATTCACAGAGTTGTGATGTCCATTAAATGCTGCCTGCTGAACCCTGTATACTCAGGGGTCAAGAGGAGTCAAGACAAGTTCCATATTTATTTTTTATCTGATTTGGTTAACTTTTTTTTTTTTTATTTCTCTCCCTCCGCCCGCCTCATTTTTTGTTTTGTTTTGTTTTGTTGCGCTCACTGTCTGCTCTCAGTGTGTTCTTCTTTGTCTACTTGTCTTCTCTTTAGGCAGCACCTGGAACCAATCCTGGGACCTTCTGGAGTGGAGAGAGGCTGCTCAATCTCTTGTGCCACCTCAGCTCCCTGGTCTGCTGCGTCTCTTATTGTCTCTCCTCTGTGTCTCTTTTTGTTGCATCATCTTGCCGCACCAGCGCTCCACATGGGCCAGCACTCCATGCAAGCCAGCACTCCTGTGTGGACCAGCACTCCGCATGGGCCAGCTCTCTGCTCAGGTGAGCTTGCCATGTTGGCCAGCTTGCTTTTCACCAGGAGGCCCCAGGAATCGAACCCTGGACCTCCTATATGGTAGACGGGAGCCCAATCACTTGAGCCACATATGCTTCCCTGACTTGGTTAACTTTAAATTTTGTTTGATTTCTTTTAAGGAATGCAACTCGATTTCTCTGTTGTCAATTCTGGTTTTTCCTTTACAATTTCTTCTACTGCTTTTACTCTGAGAGTAAATGCATATTAGACTAGATGTTATTCTAGTTCTTTTCCTGAATTTAATTTCTCACATTTATTTTCTTATTCTATCTGGAATTCATTTTGGGGAATGATAGAAAATGAGGCCCTAACTCAAATCTTTCACCAAGTAGTTTAGCAATTATAGACTGTTTATTAAATAATCTTACATTCCCCTAGTGATTTGAAGCCAACCTTACATTTACTGAACACATATACTAGAGTTCGATTCTGGGCCGGCTGTTGTGTTCCATTAATCTATGATTTTTGAGCCAATGCTACACCCCCTCCCATTTTGTGACTGTAGCTTTAAATATTATGCAACTATTCTTCAGTATCAAGTAAGTCAAGCCTCCTCATCATTGCTCCAATTGTTCAATATTTCCTTAATTATCCTCATCTTAATATTTGGCACCACTGTCCAAAAGAAATATAATGCTATCCACAAGCATAATTTTAAGTTTTCTAGAAGCCACATTAAAAAGTTTAAAAAAAAAAAAAAAAAAGGCAAAATTAAATTCAATCTATATTTTGTTGAATCTGTTGTATCCAAAATGTTATCACTTCAACATGTAATCAATATTTTTAACTTATGGGGTATTTTACATTCTTTTTATTGTACCATGTCTCCCAAACCCAGTGCATATTTTACACTTACAGACACCTCAGTTGAGATGAGACACATTTCAAATGCTCAGCAGTCATAGGCAGCCCAGTGGCTACCCGAATCAGACAGTGTAGTTCTAAGGAAAACATAGATCATTTTAGCAAGTTGCCTCTACCACAACCTATGATAATAATTTTGAACTATAAAAAAATCTTCACATCAAAATCTTAAAATCTCAACAACAAAAAAAACCTTCCTATTTTCCCAAGCACTTCCCTAAAATATGGGAAAATAGGAAAACATCAGAAAAATCTATGGGGTCAATATAATCTTATGGCTATTTGATCCTAAATTATCAAATGATATGAGACAGAATACTATAGAATTGTTCCCCCTGCAGTGTTGCCGCTGCTCTGACAATTATGGCAGGAATGGAAATAGAAATGAGAAAATCACAAATGTATGCTAGAGATCTTTTGCATTTTATTTTACCTTGATGCTTTCCTCCCAGCTGGATGTCTGCCACTAAACCTACAGATGAAATTGATATCACAAAGTAAAATCATCTCAGCATTCTATGTTAGGAGACCCTCACAGTATTTCATTTGGCAATAAATCACTCAACTTTATAAATACCCTTCTTACTTCTTTGAAATTACTTTTCTCCTAGTCAGTGTAATAATTTGAGAGGCTGCAGCAACTGAAACTTATTATGAGGCATTTTGTGCTAAATTATTGAAACCTACAAATTATTTCTGCTCTGGAATCAACAACTGTCCAATTGAAGTCTAAACTTGCTCCAGGATGGACTTCCCACCCACTAGCTGTGTGATCAGGACACATCTCCTCCCCCTACTCCTGCCCAAACCTCTCCCTGCAGACCCCCTTCCACTGGACTCAGTTATGTCATCTATAAAGCAAGAGGTTGGGTCTGACTGGTGTCTCCCAAACTTCAGTCATCCATGTCCCAAGATCATATTTGCTCCATCCACATATTTCTTATACCAGGTATGGGCAAGCATTTTCTGTAAATGGCTTGTGAGCTAGAAAATCTCAGCTGTAACTACTCAAATCTGCCTTAGCAACAGAAAAGCAGCCATAGACAATATGTAAACAAATGAGCAAGGCTGTGTTCCAATAAAACTTTATTTACAAAAAGCAGGTGGTAGGCTAGGTTTGGGCTAATATTTTTATTTTTAAATTGATTTACTTTGCTAATCTAATGTTAGTTATCACAAATGGTATGCCAGTATCATCTGTCATAAAATAGAGTATATTCAGAAAAATAAATGCAAAATATTTTGTTCAATGCTGCATGCCACTTCGTCACCCCATGTACTACACTTTGAGGAATGCCAATGTAAATGACCATTAAGGGCCTGTGAAGCGCTAAAGTCCATCTAAAAAAAGACAGTACAAGAAAGAAACCTTCTCTTTGAGCAATGCATTCTGAAATGTTGTGAGACGACATGATATGATGTTTGGAAATTGCTTCAAAATAATGCAGGGGGCAGAGAGGAGAGAGTGGTGGGGGTACTAATGAAACCAGATTTGGCCAAAAGTTGATAAACTGTTTGATTGGGGTAATTTTATTATTCTGTCTTTTGTGTATGTTTAAAGATGTCCAAAATAAAAACAAGTTTTTGTTTTGTTTTGTTTTCTTAATAAAAAGATTATACTAACATAGAGAATATAATCATTAGCCTTAGGAGCTTAGAAGGACCAGAGCTAAGAAGAAGAGAAAGAAGGAAAATAAGAAGAGATGGCCAGGAATAGTAGTTCAAAGGGAAGAAGAGAGAGGAAAGCAGAAGGTAGAGGGA
The DNA here is from genome assembly GCA_029593785.1 of Cabassous unicinctus. Lineage (NCBI taxonomy): Eukaryota > Metazoa > Chordata > Mammalia > Cingulata > Chlamyphoridae > Cabassous > Cabassous unicinctus. The sequence continues at coordinate 44,900 of JAQZBX010000815.1, forward strand.
CAAGAATAAGTGAAGTGGAATTAAATCCGCTAAGCCAACAGCCTTCTATTCCAAAACAAATGGCTGAAATGAGGAGCAGTACACTTAGGAGCTTGTGGCAGCGGCCATCGCTCAGTACAGGAAAATCAGCTTAAGAACAAAGGCTTTGGTGAATGTTCTGCGACCAAGTCTCTGCACTCAGGGCTAGCTGCAGGGGTGTCACCAAAGCCTGGGGCTGCTGCTGAGGTAGGAGGCAAACCCAGAGAGCCAGGCACCACCCAGGGCTGGCAGCAGCAGCGCAGCCTCAGACACAGCTAGGAAACCTTGAATTCCACTGTTCTCCCAAGCTGCTAAACAATTCCATGTGAGGCTCAGTGCCAGGGCAGAAGAACAAAGACGTTTGATGTGCTAGAAACGGGCCAGTTTAATTTCATTGTCCAAAGGGACTGGAACTGAAGCATAAAAAGTAGGCAAATGGCATAAATTAACAAATAGGGCCCCAAGCGGTGGCTGGCCCATGAATACTCTATTGAGGTGGGCTTGCCAGAAGCCTCCAGCTGGTTTACAGAAATACCCCAGGCAAGGGGAAGTCAGAGGCTCTTACCTCAAGCCAGGCTGTCTTCCCTAGTTGGCACATACAAAGAGGGTTCAAGACACATTCCCATGCCCCTGGAGGAGCCAGGCCTTTCTGGAATCGTGGGCTCACTGCATCAGACCTCTGGCCTTCGGGTTGGCAGAGCCCCAAGGAGCCTATTAGGACTGGGCTCTTTCAGGCTTTACAGAGATGGGAAACAAAGACAGAATGGGTACAGAATAGAACCTGCCTTTTAGATCTTTTAGGTTAAAAAAAGAATCTTCTGATAGGAAAGAGGCAGCAGTGTAGCCTCTGACGCGCCCTCCCTTTTAACTGCACACTTGCTCTGACTCTCATCCTGCTGCTGTCAAAGGAACATGCGCCGTCACCTTCCTAATCAAAGCCCAAACCAAGTATTTTCTACCTCATAAAGTGGCTCCCAAGTGAGCCTCTAAAACTCTTAAAAGCTAGAAAACTTTTAACTTCAGTTTAGCCAGGGAGGAAATGGGGAAGGAGGAACTGTAGACATAACCCATCAAAGAATGCGGAGAAAACCAAGAATGAAGGGATGGTTATGGAAGGAACGTGCTTAGTTACTGCCTCCATTCAGCCCAGCAAAACCACCCCGTGCCCCACTAGTGGCCTCGGGTGAAGGTACTCACTCCCAGGAGCAGTTATGAATGTTATCATGACGACTTGCTGAGAAAGTGACACACACAGCTCAGGGAAGGAATGCTGTCTGTGAGCTCATCCTCCTTGCTTCCCTCGGGAGATCGGTACAAGACTAGAGAAAGAAAATGGCAACAGAAAAGAAGACACCTCTAATAAATCTTATATGGAAAAAACACTGGAGGTGGATCCCTACTGGAGTCAGGCATGACATATTTTCCTGGGAACTGAAAGGGGATGAGATGGCAACATCACCCCATAGATGCTCCAACAACCATGGCCAAGACCAACAGACTTGGCCAAAACAAAGACATTTCCTGCCATCCCAGGCTCAACCTCTCCAGAACCCTAACTCACACTCAACCAGCACATGCCCCCTAACATTTCTAATAGATCCGTTTTTCTGCCAGAAGAGCTCAGGATAGAGATTGGGGAATCCTAAACAAGAATTGCCTTTTAAAACTTGGCCCTTTGTATTAAAAAAAAATTCTTAAAATTGTTTACTAATAAGTCCCACAATGGCTTTTATATAAACATTAGTAGGGGGAAATGAAAACATTTTATATTGGATCTCATAAATAATGTAAAAGGTCTAATTTACCATAATCATTCCTGGCATTTATCTTCCATCGATAATGTATCAGGCACATGCATTGTTTTATATAGAAGCAACTGCAGAGCAGCAGGACTGAATCCATGTTTGGAATTCGGTGGATTCCAATGCCCATGTGTGAAAATTGCCATCTCCAAAGACATTCACCTAGGCAAAGGCTAGAAATGTCTTTATTTTCTATGTGAAATTAAGTAGGAAATTACAGAAAATGCAATTTAAATGAGGAATTTTTTTCTGAGACATAAATATTCATAACTTGCAAACTGACAAAGCCCTGCAGATACCATAGGAACCACTTTATAAGAAGAGCTGATTCTTCCAGATTCCGCTTGTCAGTGACAAGATAATTTTCATAGCAACAAATTAACATCTCAAAGAGAACCGGGAGGGCTGTGATGTGTGAACAGGAGGCAAGCTGGGGTCTAGCAAAGGCATTTCAGACTTAAGTTTTAATTTAACAACTTTCCTATGAAGACCCACCCATTCTGTGTCTCTCCCCTGAACTTCCTGCCCACCCGCCCCATTTACACTTCAAGAGGCCTTATTTTGTAGAACCGTGGTTCTTCATCTGTTCAGACCCAAGATCTCTTTTTAAATAATCATTTTGAGATGTCTCCTTTACTATGCTGAAATGAAACTCAGATATCAACGTATAAGACATAAAAAAAATCAACAGTGCCCAATCTATAATGTAAAGGAGAACTGAAGGCAAGTGGTTTATAATAAAGTAATACATATTTCAGTAGGTAAATGCTTAGGCCCAACTACACTAAAAGGACAATGAAGTAGGCAGACGCTCGCACCTCTACTCAGAATCATTGAAAATACAATTGCAAATGCAGGTGGACACAGATGTGTCTCATGGCTATGAATGGTGCCCTCAGTGATGCAATGGCTCTCCATGACTGATGTGGTAGCTGTTCCTGGAAAACTCAGTGTCAGTTAAAGCCATGAAATAGTGTGTGCTTAGAATCTAGGCTCAGGTAATTATTATCAGGCTTTTCACCTGTGTGAAAATCCGGCAAGCTATCCCTCTCTTGTTCTCGAGGGGTACAGGACAACTCATTAAGTCCTAACACTGAAGGACATCAGGCACCCCTGAGCCCTGCACACTCGATGCCTACAGTGCCCTCCAATCACTGTGACAACACATGCTGGCACCACAGAAGTCCAAAGGAAGGTATCGTGCCCCTGGAACCTGGGCTACCCGGGTTCCTCTCACCACTCTGCTCCTCACTAGTCACAGGACCTTGGGCAAGTTACTCAACCTCCCTGCACCCCACTTTCTGCATCTGAAGTGGTGGCGGCATTAACTGCACTGGCCTCATAGGGCTTAATCCTTGTAAGAGCTTCCATTAGTGCCTAGCATGCCCTAAGTCTTCAGTGAATGCTAGATATTAGGACTATTTCTATCATTGCTACTTTGTGTCAGTCTCTCCTCCAGCTCAATCTTAAAACACAGAAGCCAGGTGAAAGGGGAAATGGAGGTAGGGGGTAGGGAGCTTGGAACTGAGTGGCTGGCCTAGCAAAGACACAGAGGCAGAAATAAGCCAGGCTGGCAAGGTGGTCCGGGCAGACACTGTCAGCATGTTAAGGAACTTGGATTTGATCCTCACAAATTAGGGTTTTGCCCCAGATCACACACATCAGAATCACCTGGGAAAACTGCCAGACTGCAAAATCCCAGAGTAACCCAGACCTACTGAATTTGACCACTGGGGCGTAGAACTCCAGAATGTGCATATTCGGCAAATACCCCCAAGTGATTCTGACGCCTTCTAGGGTTCAAGAACAGCCAGCCACCTGTGAGAGACAGGGTATCCCTCAGGACTTTTATAGCACAGGTGTGACCAGGTCAACTGTGCTTTCCTGGGAGAGCAACCTGGTGGCTGTGTAGTAAATGAACAGAAGAGGCACAACCAGAGACGGGGAGGCCAGGAAGAAGGCCAATTTGGCGGCCCTTTTGCCACAGTCCAGTTAAGTAGTGAGGTCTCGTCCAGGTGGTAATCAAGAGGGGGAGACAAGCAGGAGGAATATTCTAGAGAAAACGTTGGAGAGATGGGGAGGTGGGGGAGAGGCAGGAGAGAAAATTGGCTCCAGTTTCCAGCCCTGACAATTGGGAGACGTCCATCCGTCCTGTCCCTGCTCTCCATTGTGGCTTTAAGGATAGCCTCCATGCACTGTTTGCTGCCTGAGGCCAGACCCTGAGCTCTAACACCCCAGTGAGGCAGATACTATTCTTCACATTTTACAGGTGAGAAAACAGGGGCTCAGAGCAGCAAGGACTTGCCCATAGCCACACAATCCATAAGTAAGGGAATCCAAATTTGAACCAGGTCTCTCAGGCCATGGAGCAACACTCCCAAGAACACACTCTAATTCAGCCTGAAGGAGAAATTCTTCCCACAACAGGCTCCTCCCGGCTGGGGTCCCTCCTGAGATTGGCATGGTCTAGTGGTTACCAGTAGGAGCTCTAGACACAGGCTGCCCTGGTTGGAAGGCCACTCACTGGACCCAAGACTTCAAGCAAGTGACTTGGTTTCCGATAATCACAGTACCTGCCTCACAGGGCCATTATGAAGCTCATAGGAGATAATGTTTGAAAAAGTCTTAAAACAGTGCCTGGCAATAAGAGTTCAAATATTTATTATTATTATGCTATTTAATGCCACCATGGAGATCAAGAGGGGGGCCCCAGGGAATTAAAAAAAAAAAACTGGTACCTGGAAAAGGCACTGACATAACACGCAATTTGCAAGGTGTGCAAAAAGCCCTTCTGCCTGCTTTCTCTCGCTGCGTCTTGGCACAGCATGACCCAGCTGCCGGGTCACCTGGAGCAACCGCACTCATCCACAGCCATGGAGGTGAGGACCTTCACTTGTGAGCAAGGACTAGGGTACGTAGGCTGAAACCAGGCCCCCTAACCTATTGCGTGGCCTCAGGGGTGTCTCTTCACCCCAGCTAGCCTCATGTCCTCCCTGCAAAAGGGGCTTGCTATTATTAGTTCCTTCCTCAAAGTTGTGGGGATGAATGTGAATCATCGAGCTCTGCACCTGCAAAGGCTACACGTTGAAGAACTATTAACTAAGATCATTACTATCTTCCTCATCAAGCTCACAGGAGGAAGAACATTTGAAGGAAGGCCCATGCAGTCCAATAGGGCTACAATTAGTATCACTTCACCGTCTTAATTCTTAGATTCCTTCCTCTCCGTGGTAGGTATCCCACATCAATGTGACCGAGTGACAGTCAGCTCTGCCGCTCCGTAACACCTGCTCAGTTAAAAGTGGCTTTCCCTCCTGGCAGCTGCATTACCGTCAGTGGGCACTGGGCACGCTTCCAGTCCCTCTGTCGGGCTGGGTTACCTGGAGGGCAGCAACAGTTGTTCCAGGAGAAGAAGCTACAGCCTGCATGGTGCACACACGAATACATGCACACAGACCTCCAGTGGGGGGAAAGCACTTAGGGAGCTGAGGCTGCCTGTCTTTCACACTCATTCCCCATTCTACAGGGAAGAAACAGACCCAGATAAGAGTCATTTGCCCAAGACCTAATAGCTGGTGGCTGAGATGGGAACTGAAGCTCCAATACTCAAAAAAAAAATTGATGCTTACTGTGAACCATTGGTTTCCCCTATATGTCTCTGGTTTTCAAACAGCCCTAAAGTCTGTTTGGGTATTGCTGTGGTGTCCATATTTCTACCAAAGATTCATCCACACATCACACTAACCCTGCCTCCAATATAAGCTATCAGCCCATGCTGCATGGGGAAACCCAAGTGCTGATGCCCTATCGACAGAAGGAAAAACAAGTGCCATTTGTAACAGCAAGCATCAACTCACCACGGTGATATATTTTTGTCAAAACACATCATTTATGTTAAAAAAGAAAAGTCTTCCCCTCCACCCCCAAGCAGGATTTAAAAGAACTTTCTGGAAGTGGGAAGATGATGGGCCTCCCACTCTTGAATCACTTGACACCGCTGACTGACAGGGAACCAGAAAAACCTGCATCTCGGGTTTTGTCATTATAGATGGCATAACACACATCCTAAAGAAAACTTGCAGGGAGAGCATGAATGTACCGAGGGCAAGTGGCGGGTCTTGAGTGGATCCAAACCTCCTCCAAGCAAACCTCCTCGATGAGGATGCACCCTAGGACCCTCCCCTTCCCAGCTGAGGGCAGACACGTGGATTAGGCTTTCTTGTGTAATGAGAGAAGCTGCAGCTGACACAGGTGGAATTCTTCACTGCCTGCAGGGCTGGGCTCTGCGTACCTTCTCACTAAATCTTCACAATGAGCATCATCCCCAAATATCAGAACATAAAGGCCCAGATAACTCGCCCCAGACTGCACAGCCCCGACCCTCAAACCCCGCTCTGTCTGACACCAAAGCTGAGCTCTTCAAAGCCAAACTGCCCGCAGGCTGCTGACTATGCCACCCCACAACATTGGGAACGCGTGAGCAGACAGCGTGTCACCACGTTCCATTGACTCGGTCAGTTCAATGAGAAAACACAGACAAAAAAACAGCATGTCTCCTTCCCAGACACTCCCTGGATACCAGATCAGGAAGTTCATTTACCAGTTTGGACCGCTCAGCATGGTTATAAAACCAAAAGCACTAAATGGGAGCATTATTACAATGATGATGATGTTGACGATGTTTAAAAAAAAAGTCATCAGAACATTAAATATGGCCAGAAGGCAGAAAGATACTCATTTTAAAATCATTAATCTGATGCAATGTCCCATTACAAAAAAGACATTGAAGATTACATGTTTGTCCCACAACATTTTCCCTGCTTGTTGAGTCTGCTCAAATTCTGCTTCTCTTTTTAGTGGCTATAAAAGGCTGCTGCAGCTAAGCTCTGGGGTTATCCTCCATTTCCCCAGGAGGAATGTGTTTTTGCACCATATAAGTTCTTCAAAACTTTCTTAATGTGTGTTCACTGACATTGATTAAAACAAATCCAACTCAATGAAGGAAACATTTTCTTCAGATTCACCCAACATTGATGACGCAACTTCACAGCAAACACAAACCAGGTAATGATACTATCCCACTTGATCCCTGAGACAGTATTTGGATGACTTTCTTTTCTTTTTTGGCTTTTAAACAGGGGTCCCCATTTTATAGATGAGAAAACTGAGGCCCAAAGAGGTTAAGAATTTGCCCACAATCGAATGGCCTCCAAATGGCAGGGCCAAAATTAGAACCCAGCTCCACAGACCCAAACCCTATGCTCAGGGTCCCCATGCCTCTGCAATTGCAACCAGTGCTTGTAAAATCTTTCTTGAATATTTTATTTATAACCCTAATAAGGAGAATTAGAAGAAAGAGATTTGTTTTCCCAGGAAGCAAAATGGCTTATTGTCAATGGCGTCACTGTAAAAGAGAAGATGAGAAAGCACACCAGGAGGCAGCACTTTGAGGTTCACATTCAAAGGTTTCTATAGACATAGTGACATGATTCAATTTAAGCGGGAGCTAAAAATCAAAGGTTACAAGGATGTGAAGTTTTTAATCTCTAGATTGTAGGAAGGAGGAAATTAGTATGTGTGCCAGTGCTGGGGTGGAGACGGGCATCATGTAGAGCATAACTTTTTAACCTCTGGCAGTAGGTCCTTAAATTTGTTTTTATCCCATTATCTCTCTGCCTTCTGCAGAGGGAAGAGGTTTTAAGGAACATTTACCTCATCTAAATACCTCACTGCTGACACTTTGTAATAATTCCACCTCCAATAAGGAATACTAGGGGAACAGGTTTATGAGGATCGATGTTTACCCATGAAGATTAAAAAGTAGGAAATTATGTGTATTCATTAACTTGAATGATATAAGAATAGAAAGTTCTCTTGGTAAACAATATAAGATGAAGGCACAGAGGGTGTTGACAAAAATGCCCTGAAACTGCAGGTGATGGAGAAGACAGGCCTGTCTGTGGGGTCTGCTGCTGGGACCAGGCCTCTGGCTAACCCTGCCTACTCCCATACCTGATGGGGAGGAAAAGGGCTTCCAACAGGACTCCCCAAATGACAACAGCTCCAAACAATTTTCTCCTGAAGCTGGGCAAGAAGCATCCCTCATCCCAGTAACCTGACAATTCTATGCCCAGAGCAGCCCAGCCTGCTAGCCTGTTCCACCCTAAACAAGGCTTTTATCTGGGACCCCATGTTAGGGCAATGATGTGCCTCATCACTCCTGGGGTCAAGATCTCAAAAATTGGGGGAAGGGAGAAGGGGAAATAAGACTGCTTGGAGAGCCACAGATCACTTACCACCTTTAAATTTGTCATTGGTTCTGTCCCTTACTGGCCTTATGGTAAAACTGTCTACCATGAAAGAGACTTGTGCAACTTTTATTAATGAAGAGAAAATCTATTAGTATCCATTGTACTCTCTTTGGACTTGGAAACCCTCCAGTCTCTACGGGGCCCTTGTACCCTGGTTGCTATTCCCTTTCTGCACTAGTTTATACACAGGACCCATTGCAAAATAAAGGTGAGGGGCCTCTTGTTTAAAAAAGTATTAAGAATTTGAAGATGGTGCCAGCAGAGCATTAAACCAAATGCATACCATTCTGAGCATGGAGCCCTGTGCAATTGCCCTGAGTATGCCAAATTCAGCAGTGACCCCAAAGGTCCATGAGCACAATCAACTCTAGTTAGTTAGGTATGGAATCTTCATATGAAATTTTTAAAAAGACACAAGCCCTTTCAGAACCACAGAAACCACACACCCGCATAAGTGGGCCAGTTCAATGGAAAGCCTCTTTTAGTCTTCTAGCTATGCCTGTGCAAAAATTATGATTTTTCTCTAGGTCCTCTTGGAGAACCAAGATGACACACAAAGGCTTTCTAGTCAGCACCCTAGCCAGATGGGAGTAGAACGATTGGGACTTACACTCACAAAATCCAAAAATTCTGTCAACAAATCTGATCCTTCATCTCCATCAGAACAGAGGTTACTTTAGCTAATGCAAACAACATGCAGAGTCATACCTGAGGCTCAGATGCCATAGCTTCACTTCTGACTGAGGCTGGACACATTGGAGGAGGGACAGAGAAATGCTGTCAACTTGTCAAAGTCAGTCAAAGGCTGAATCCATTATCCTGAATTGCATGGGGAGAAACAGCACAAATGATACCAGGGTGGTCTGCCAAGTATTAAATGAGTGGCCTCTATATTCTACAGAATTTGGCAGTGTAACATCACCACTAATGCTACCTGGATGATAAACAGAAACCTGACCATTTTGGAAGTTCAGGATCTGTGGGACTATCAGAGAAGGGGCCCCATGCTCATTATCTGTGACCTAGAAAAGGCACAGAAATTCCTCGTGTATGAAGGAAGCTAGAGTAAAACGATAACCTTGGACCAACTGGTAGGAAACTCAAGGCGAGCACGGCTTCCCGGGTGCTTTGTCAGCAGGACACACCTTCTGATTTGAGCCCAACAGCTGAGCAAGCCCAGATCCAGTCTATCACAAGAGAATGTGGGCTCAGAGGGACTTGGCCTCCAGCCAATGCAGATCGTAGCCTAACCTACACCCTTGGCTTGGGTGCACCCCTTAAGGCCTGGTGAACACAGACTCCTTGCTGAGAATGTCATTCTTCATCTCATTCAACACTCATGAACCATCAGCAAACAAAGATTTACCAGGTCACACAGATGGGCCGCCTTCACGCCGCTGTCCTTGGTGCTGAATCACCACTGCTCCCCTCAGCAGTGTTGTCTGTCAGGGTAATTTCTGCACAGCCTCTCCTGCTAGAGTTTTTCTTAGCTTTTCCTTTCTAGTTTGATAAAAGTGAAAGTAATAATAGAAAAAACGGAACAAATACTACCATGACTAGTGTTTAACAATCTATATAATGAATTCCATGTGCATATGTTCCACAGCTAGAAAGGTTCTTCTGATCAGCTTTTTGGGGCAGCACATACCTCTTCTGTTACTCCCCTAATGTCTGTGAATCTGACAGTTACTTGGGAATGAACTCTCTTTGTTTAGGACACCTGGCATCCTGCTTCCCTATATGGTGAACTTCAGGTCATCCTTAAATGTCCAAGTCACCCATGACCTCACCTAGGGAACCCTTCCTGACTGCCCAGACCCCATTCCTTTCAACAGACAACTAGCGATGCCTTTGCCCCTCCCCCTGCCCTGTGCTTATACATGCTATTATTCCCCAGAAGTTGAAGTTAGGGTTTTGTGAGTCTACTTCTTTAGTCAGATATGAGCTCCTCAGAAAAAGGGCCTGAATCTTGATGAAATTAACACAAATACAGTGTTCAATTATTTCAACTTTCAAGGCTTAAAAATCTCTAGATTCCTTCTACCCAGTTCCTATAAGATCAAAGTGAGAGACAGGCATGATGGCATTTACTATTCACCTGGATACGTGAAGTTTTGTTTTCCAGTATCTAAGACAACCTAGGAGGGCGATCAGTCACTCCAGCTACAGATGGAGTCATCCAGAGGCTGAAGGCCAAGATGTCATGTGACTCTCCCATGACATCCATCAGCAATGGCATGAAATTGGGACCTCACTGCTGCTCTCGCTGCCAGGACCCTAAATGCCACCACATCCTGCAGCCCTCTTGGGGGTGGCAGCATAAGAGGGCTAAATTGCTGAGTGCTTATCTGATTCCCAGTCCTGTTTCTCAGTTCAGGAAAGTCATCACATCATCTCTTCTAGATGAATGCAGTTCAGATCTTAGGGAATGCCAGGCCATCCTCTTCATTCCTCCCTCCTCACTAGGCCAAACTTCCCATCAGGGAAATGGTGAGAGCAGGGCTGTCATGGCTTCAGACACGGGGAGGTCGGCCATTAGTAAGCATTTGGGTTGGAGTTGAGATTTTAAGGGTCATTTTTCTTTTTTAGCTTTTTTGTGGTCATTCCCTTTTGACTCACCTACTTTATTTTAATATAAACTTAGTTAAACTTTTTGCAGACGGCCTGAAGAAGAAGAGATATCATAAATCCAGATACAGCAGAGAGCACATTAAAAATGCAGTTCTATTATCATAAAGGTAGAGATGTAATTGGAACAGTCATGTAACAGGAAGAGAAATTACCAGGAAAAAAATATTTTAAAGGCCTGGGTGAAAAGAGAAAAAGGTCTGTATCATTTAATCTCTAATACATGCAGAAGGGAGGAGAAAAACATGCCTTCAGATCTTTCAAATACCTCCCCATTTCCCCCTAAATTATCATTTCCACTTGGCTTTTCTGTCCCATGTGCCTAATTTACCACAGTGCACAGCAGCCTCATTTCTTCCATTCTTCACCCAAGAAGTGTATCTCTTGGGAGGATGTGGAATTCATCCCCAGATCCCATCCAAACAATTCATGTCTTTGGGGTCTTCAGAATTATTATTTGAAAAGAGTACTTCTTCGTGCTGTGCTTACTATTAGCTCAAAGACTTCAATGAAAACGAAACAGATCAAAACAAAACACTTGTATCAAGTATCACCGCATTCTATCCATTCAGCAAGTTCATGGCAAGGGCCTACAGTGTGTTGAGTGTTTCGTTCTTGGGCTGGAGAGTCAGAACTAGTAATAAGGTCTCTGCTCCTAAGAGCTAACAGGAGACAGGGGCAGGGAAGAAAGTCAGTGATGGCAGTACAGTTGCTTGGGGCTATGATAGAGGACCCCACATAGAGCTACAGGAGACCAGTGGAGCAGGATCTCAAGCTCCACCTGTGAATTCAGGGAGGCCTCTGGGGGAGGGATGTTTGAGTCAGTTGGAGAAGCTGAGTAATATTTATTGAATCCAGAGAGGAGAAGAACTGCATTACAACCCGAGAGGACAGCATGCAAAATGCAGCGGAGTGATCTGGAGACTCGGGTTCTAATGCAGGGATTATTGACCTACAACTGTAGGCCAAACCCAGCCTGGTTTTGTAAATAGTTTTATTGGAACACAGATGCACCGATTGTCAATGGCACGGTTGACCAGTTGCAACAAAGGCTGTATGGCCTACAAAAACCTAAAATTTTACAATCTGCACCTTTATAGAACAAGTTTGTTGATCTCTCATCTAAAGAATTTGGCTTTGAATCTGTAATATGCTCATGAATAAATATAATTTAACTTTAGATGTCATGTTACTGACCTCTAAAGACCTAAAGCCCCATTTCTAGAAGTGTGCTACAGACAAATTAGAATTTTTGATAGTACATACATTTGGGAAATGCCAGGGTAATATAAAACAGGTTTCTTTCTCAGGACTTTCCAGTCGTTATTATGCAAATGAAAAATCGCCAAGAAAAGGATGGAAAAGGTAGAATTTCCCGAAGTTATTTGATCTAAAAACACTTTTTGTGAAGAACCCTTCTTCTTCAGAAGAGCCATCTAATTTTAACATAAATACTCCTTTTGGTATGCTAGAGAGCCTACATTTCAGGACAAAGCAAAGCTTGGAAGTTTCTGCACTCTGTGAGCCATTTAGAAGAAACACAATCTGGAAAGAACAAGAATCACAACATGTGGTGCTGAAATAGGTTTTTCCATTACTTCACCTTCCAAATGGAGGGCTTCATTACTGTCCTGTCACCAGAAGAATTCCAACATTTATGAACAGAACCTACAGGAACACAAACACAAAGCCCCTCCCAACCCCACTCCCAGCTTCCAAGGTGCTCAGCCTCTGGCCTAGGCCGTGGGGTAGCAACATGATGCAGAATAATTGTCTCCACTTAGGGCTTCTCTGCATACAAGTCACCAGGTATTTCAGAAGTCATTCTCTTCACTGAAGCTAGAAATGGTTAGCACTCTCACCCCAGAAAGTTGCTGACAGAGATAAACAGTGCAGCATTCTTCTATTAGCTCTGGAAAACTCCAGGACCCCAGGTCCAGAGAAATCCCTCCCTCCCTTCATCCACGTTCACAACTCTGAATCAGAGGAAAATTAGAAAGGTAAGCCCTTCTCGGCAGCATGATTAGGAAAGCAGCTCATCTCCCAAAATGGATTCAATTTACCAGGTATAATAATAACCCATGTAAACCCTAAAGTGCTTCCACCCATGATGGAGCCAGCTGTGAGGGTGAGAGGACAATGGGGCTGGGGGATGTACTAAAGCCTATGTGGACTCCTCCAGCATGGGACAAATGTGCTGTTCTTCCCATTGCCAGTGCTAGGCATAGGATGAGTTGAAATACACACTTAGGGACTCCTGGCTGGCAATCTTGGGCAAGTGACAGCCTCTCTAGACCTCACTTCTATGCCACTAAAATCGGGAAGGGGAGTCACAAGACCTTAGCTCAAAGCCTGGCACACAATGGACTATCACAGGAAGCACCTGGAAGTCACTCGGATATTTTACCAATGCCTACCATGTTCTGGGATGCAACAATGGCCAAGGCATCCCTACCCTCAAAGGTTTGTCAGGTGTACAGTAAGCATTCTTAAGGAACCTCTTAGGGCTTCCCCTCACAAGCTTTAAGCTCCGCTCACTCCATTTCCCTATCTCTGTAACAGCATTTGTTTTCTGCATTCAGAGAGACTGACGGTGACATGTTCCTGGACTCCTGCTCAGCACAGCTATGCCGCCTTCAAGGTTATCTTCCAGTGGCTGTGTCCCCTATACTCAAACCCATCGCAAACTCACAGGGACAGATGCTCTGGGAAAAGTAGATGATTCTGCAATCAAGTTACTTCCATGTTTCCTAAATTGAAAAAATGTGAGTCCAAGACAATAGAACTGCTCCCATCAGTCATTGCTGAAGTCCCCATTGAACAATCATTTATTTTGTGGCTCTTCTTAAACTCAGGCAAATGTGAACCTAGAAAGTGAGCGAACATAATACACCAAGGCTAAAATATCTATGGGCTTCCTGAAAGTAAAGTTTTCGAGAGGCAAAGGGTACCAAGGCAAATAGCCCCCGTGTGGCCCTGCTACTGACCTAAGCAGGTGGCCTCCCACCATGGGTTCCAGTTTATACTCAACCAAAGGAAAGGGTGGCCACCATGAACCCCCCAACTTCCTCCCATGCTCAACACCAGCATTCTGCACTATCAACCAGAACTGGGTGCAAACTACCAGGGAATTACAAGGTCTTCCTACATCTTTTTCAGTACATGTAGTATATTTATTTTTTAATAGCAAAAAAAAAAAGAATTTTTTAGCCCCAATTCTCCCAAAGCCATTTTTGCTCTCTTACTCACTAGTAATTGAGAAGGTTTTCCTCCAATTTTGTTGGGGTCAATTAAATTATATTTCACGGGTGAAAAATGTTCTTTTGGGAAATGAGGTCAACTTCAGAGAAAAAAAAGAGAATTTTGCAAGGCTTTGTCTCTGATTATTTCCCATGGGAATATTTAGATTATATCTTTTAAATGGAGATGAATTGCAATCTAAAGAAATGTTGTCATAACGCTCTGTGAAATAAACTCAGAAATAGGCTTTCCACTCAATGCCCAAAAGATTAGTTCCTCTGCTCGTTAACTGAATTTGGGTCTCAGCTTCTACTCGTTACTCTGATTGTTATTTTCAAATCGTCACTTGAGCTATATGGGACTTCTAGGATTTATTTTCCATCCTGTGCCATGATAAGCCATTTCTTGCCATCCCAGCAGAAACCCATAGCAAAGAATAATTGCAAGGGTCCACGTTCCTAAAAAACTATCCACAGCATGTGAAGTGCTCTCAGCTAGAGCAAGGTAAAACCCAATCATGGGAATGGATGTAGCTCAAGTGGTTGAGCGCCTGCATCCCACGTATGAGGTTCTGGGATCAATCCCCGGTACCTCCTAAAAAAAAAAAAAAAAATCAGAAGTCATTGTCAAAGTTACCCAATTGTAGTTACTCCATATCAAATAAGAGAGTAACACCCATTTCAGCCTTCAGTTTCTCTCTGTAGAAGAAATATTAGACATTGAAAAAAAGTGATTATATTTTCAAATTTCTCCAAGCTTACCATCAACATCCTCTTTCCCTCTGTCCAGTAAGAAGGAACATATTAATGCCAATAACAAATGGAATCCTAGCATCTGATTTTATTTATTACACTATCTGATTGCAGAAAGGTATTTGTTACCTCCCCTTTGCACTTATAATAAAGGGTGACAATATTTATTAAAAAGCTTATTATTATGTGAGACAAAGAACTAAAATTGGATTTTCAAAATAAAAATAGCAATCAAGCAGAATCTCATTTAAAGCAAATAGACTTCTCCACTCTGACGGGGCTAATGAATGCTGATGAGTTTCCCTCAGTGAGTACTGGGACAAAGCTGTCCTGCTAAGTGGCTTACTCAAAACATCCTCGCTTTTCATCAATTCTGGCACAGAAAACACAGGTATTTGCATTAAAATTACTTTATAACTTCAGGTTTGGGGCAAAATAAAGCCTAACATTGATAAGTATTTTTGCCTGTCAATACATTTCAAGAGGGGTATATTTATCAACATTCCAAGCCCCACCAGACTAGTAAAGGTAAGAAAACCAGCTTGCGATTTTAGAAACGGCTTTAAAATACTAAAAAAAATATCATTTTAAAAATAGCCCCATGTTCTGATGGCTTACTATGTGCCGGACTCATGACAAGGATAGCTATTTTTTTTCATTTACTCCCATAAGCAGGCAGTGAGGGTCTCCTGCTATGAGAAAATAGGGGCAAACAGGGAATCAACTCCAAAGCCTCTTGCATAAAATGCAGCTCACAAGAATTAAAATAATAATAATAATAAATATAATAGTTTATGGCAAAGCCCGTAAGAATTTTGGGGAGGATGGAAGATGGGTTCAAATCCTATCAGCTATGACACTGGAGCAAGTGATATGACTCTCTGAGCTCACAAAATAAAGTATTTTTTAAAATTATTTAACAGAAGTATTGATTAGGACATGTTTTAATAGATATGTACATTTTAAACCCAAGAATTTATTTGTGATTAAATTGAAAACAATTAGCAATATCTCCTGATGTTGGTATGCCTAACTACAACTATTGTTTAAATCAGGGGTTATTACTAACTTTTTTCCAAGTCTAATTTGTAAATAGCCAATGTTCTTAATGGGAAATTAATCACTGAGTGGTGAAATTCAGCCTTGGGAAAGTTTATTTACTTTTACAACGCCTCACTGTCCCTGCTACCGCTGAATATGAATATCTTGATTAATAGCAGCAACATAGTTGATGTCCAATATCTATTCATCACTGCAGTTCAGTTTCTTTATAAAGTACCTCCTTATATAATAAATAAGACCTTCATGTTCTACCTGACAGCTTGATTAACAACCCTACAGCCAAATCCTTTTACACAGTTAGTGAAGGGTGAATATTTTAAGTGTCAGCTGTTCTGCTGTTTCCACTCAGGCTAGGACCATCCACCAGTCACAGAGCAGAGAGGTAACTCCAGTTATCCATGGTAGGGGGCAGGGACCCTAGGAAGGCCCTTGTTGGTTATTCATCACCATGGATCAAGCAAGTTGGTCTGCCAGATCTGAGAATCTACTCAGAGTAGCTGAAGCAGCTGCTCAGATCTACCACACAAACATTTCTGTGCACCTACTAGATGTTAGGGTAGAAGATGCAGCCCTGGCCCTCCAGAGCCTCCCAAAGCCAGGAGATCAGACAGACAAGTACAGACCTAGTGCATGCAACATGCCTGGCTCTAGGGTCACGGACCAAGGACATCAAAAGGGGAGCAGCGAGGCCTGCTGGGGCAGGAGGCAGTCACAGTTCTTGGAAGGCTCCAAAGAGGAAGCAACTCATCACCTGGGCCTCAGAAGAAGACAAGGCATCAGCTACACATAAAGCGAGTAACAACAATGGGGGTAGGAGGTGGCAGCTGGCAGTCGGGGGGCCTGAGTCCTCACCCCAGTCTGTGGCTGGGACACTCTCAGGCTGAGGGAAGCCTGAGGTGGGACCTGAGCTTCATCAGTTCATGCATCTCACTGGGGTGGGCTTGGGACTTCACAGAGCTGGGCTGGCATCAGCTGCAAGCCTCAGTTTCCCTATGTTTGCTGTGTGCCCATTCTGTGTCTGTGCTCCTGGCCTGTCACAAGGAATGAGCTAACCCACTTGGCGCTGCACCTTGCACAAAGCAAGTGCTCAGCCAACAAGTGATCCCCAACAAATAAACCGAGAGCCTTACACCTACTCCACCCACCTCCAGGCCCTGTTGGGCAAGGCTCTCAGAAACTCAGGGTCACTAGGTCAAGCTAAGGTAGTTCATCCTGTTATGTCCACATTTCTGGAAGATTTTCCTTTTCCTTTCCCAATTAAGGCTTAACAAAAGAGGCAAAAGAAATAAACATCAGTTAAAACCTAGAATGGGGTGGACTCTCAGAAAGTAAAGCTAAGAAAACCCAGGCACAGATGCAGACAGCCCCATATGGGATTTGACCCACAGACCCTGCTGAAGAATTTAGGGCACCTCAAATGTAAGGTGCCTTCATCATGAGGCATGGGGGAGACAGTGGAGGTGTAGATGGCTCCTCAGTATGTCTCAGCCAAACTCCACAGAACTGAAGAAGCCTGGGCCAAAGAAGAACAGGGCCAGGTACCCCGAGAGGGCTCCCTGCAGAACAGGCACCTATCACATACAGCAAACCTGAAGGCCTAGCCTTCCAGATCTCTCTCTCTGTCAGTAATCCACATGCAACCACCGAGGTGATGACAGAAGATGCAAGTGGTCACATTCCCACTTTTAAACACTTTCATCCTTAGTGGTTTCACTTACAAAATCAGTAGTATCTCTTACAAAATCAAAAAGGTGCTGGACCTTTGCTGAGGGTCAAATGCCCTTCCCAGGTTAAACTACGTTCAGTCTCTCAGGGTAGAGATTTGAGCCACTACCATCCCCTCCCCTCCCAAAAAGGGTTAACAGGAAGGGCAGAGGCAGTTCTGGGCACTCCAATCAACAGGCATGCTAATTTTCTGAACTCTGCTTGCTATGCAAAGGAAGCATCAAGACCCTCACCCTAAGTGCCTTGCAAGTAGAGGCCAGCCATCTCAAGATTCTGGAAATCAGCCCCTCACCAAGCAGCAGGGCCTTAAACCTTACAGTCCCTGGCCCTTCCAGGAGAATATTCTTGTCCCAAACTCTTCCCTCTGGTCCTCAGGTACCCAAAGCCCTGGGTCCAAAGGAGAAAATCCCACTCAAACATTTCACTTCATCCTTACTTATTTTAAACACACTTTCTTCAAAGGACATCGTTTTTTATTTTGGCAGGTTAGTTCTGTTAATGTTATCAATTAGTCAGCTCCTGACCAAATGTTCTGTTAAAGATACAGACAGCTTTGCTTTAACTAAAAATATAAAGCCAATTTCATAATTTCCAGGCAAGCAACCCAGACAGCCCTGAGAAATAGCAAAGTGCGGCTTGTGACAATGCCACTCAGCCTTGCCTTTTTGTTCCTGGGCATGCTTACTAAA
This sequence comes from Cabassous unicinctus, assembly GCA_029593785.1. Classification (NCBI taxonomy): domain Eukaryota; kingdom Metazoa; phylum Chordata; class Mammalia; order Cingulata; family Chlamyphoridae; genus Cabassous; species Cabassous unicinctus. The sequence goes on from JAQZBX010000815.1 coordinate 63,127, forward strand.
GCAGACAGAAAACTTGAACGCTTCTGCTCTGTGTTCACTCGGGGAGGCTGAACTTCTTGCAGACAAAAGTTGGCTTCTCCCTTCCTGCCCACCTTGGGAGATGAGAGATACAGAAATTCCCAGGCAATCAATACCTGACTCAGCTGCTTTATTAGAGATGATTCTAAAACAGAGGCCAGGTGAGTACCCAGGAGGGCTGAATCTGTATCTAGAAGACAAAGAGAAGTGTGGAAAACAGCAATTTCTCTCCTCTTAGGGCACAGGGCAGTTTTCTGAATATTAACCCCTGAGCTTACAAGTATTAGCACCACAGAAGGTTGGTGACCAAATTGACCAGACAGTAACCGCCAGAGAATGGGCTGGTCCACAGCTACATGGCAGCTCTCTAACCCACTACTTTATGGAATCTTTACCTTGTCTTCCACCAGTTTTGCTTCCATCTCTATGGAAACTGGAATGGGAATTGGGAGCCAGCCTTGAAACGGATCGTCAGAAACTATCTCCTAATTCTATTTCCATGGAAACAGATGACAAATCAGTGGAAATAAGGTAATATTTTTAAAATAAAGTAATCCTTTAAAAAAGAGAATTCCCCCTACCTAATTGTCTAGCCATTTCACAGAGCCGAAATTTGAGAGTATACATTGCTCAGAAAGCAGCAACACTGTTGAGAGGAAAGGAAACCAGTGAAATTAAGAAAGCGTCGTTCTGCAGCAATCACAAGAACCTGAAGTAGAGTATTCCGCACTCATCACACAGCCTTTGTCTCATACCCTTCACCAGCTTGAGTAATGGTATCTTCACCATATATGATGGTTTTTGCTAAAGAAATTAAAGATGTTTCCTAAAAACTAAACTCTATGGAAGCTTTTCAATGGAAGGGTCAAGTCTGAGGACAGGAATAATCCTCTGAAGCTAATAATTCTCCAAAGCCAAATATACATAGAAAAGTCCAAGGAGTCTCCACTGTTTGATGGGTTTGAAAAAAACACTCCAGGCAGCAACTGGGCAATGAACTGTGACTGTAACACCTCCCATTTCTGTTATCAGAATTGAAACTGAGGAAACTGAAAGGATTTGCCCTGCCAAATCTTTCTTGCGAAAATAATCATTGGTCCACTACCCAAAATAGAGAGCCACAGATGTAGAACCTGAATTTGCAGACTGTAAATGTAATGAATCACAGCATTTCAGGTTGGAAATAGACAGGCCTTATGAGAACTGGCATGTTCAGATGGATGGTATTTATTCTCAAGTAGATGGGAGAGGTTGAAAGGATTCACCCACCTTCTCCTAGTTATCATGGTAACAGTACTCACTCTTCAGCAGGCCTATGCCAAACACTTTACAAGCATTTGAAACAGCCCTGGCCCAGGGAGGTGCTATCATCCCCAAGTTGTAGAGGCAGGGCCTGAGGCTCAGGGTCACTGAGCTAGGCAGTGGGCTGAACTTGAAAACCCAGGCCCTTCCGACTCCAGACTCCAAGCTTCTCAAGCCCTCACTGGGCTGCCTGAAACAGTCACCACTAATACCTCCCTAGGGCCCCACCCCAATCCATCTCTCAGAGGCAGGTTAAGCAAAAGTCCAGGGAAATCAATGGAGGGAAATCTGTTGCCCACTGAACAAATGTTTTCTGAAAGAAAAGTAAATATATATTGGAAAGAAAGAATAAAAAAAGATCAAGGGGGAAAATAACACACAAGAGAAGCAAACATATTTTCATATTAAAAATATATATGTGTGTGTGTGTGTGTGTGTGTGTGCGTGTGTATGTATATATATATATATATATATATATGTCAAGGCTTAAAAAAACAGTGAACAAGGGAAGGCTTTAAACCACCTTGTGATAAATGAATGTAAAGTAGTTGTAGAAATGGATATAAATATGTCAAAAGAAAATGTTATTGCATTTGATAACAATGAGATGACAATGACACTGCAAAGCTACACAAGAAAATGATACCACAATATACAGATTCTAACCATGTGGGAAACAGATTTTAAGGCTGAATCAAAGAGAACAACTCAGGTGTGTGGGGGCCATTATGTTTCCAGCATAAGCTGCAATGTGAGCATAACTGAATTAAAACATTACAAAATGCACAAATGGGCCACCATCATTATCCCTTCAAAAGAAATCAGAAAATAAGATAATAGCAAGAAATTGCTGTGACACAAAGAAGAAAAGCTTCAAGGACGTGAGCAGAAATACATTCTGAAAGCAGCATTAGTCGATGCATTTGTGGCTGTGGTCCAGGAGAACTACTTCTTCCTTAAACACATAAAAAGAAAAATTTCAAATTAAGAAAACCATTTGGAAAAACAGAATATTGGAACAAAGGAAGCAGAAAAGCTCATAATCTGGTTGGACGTATACAATTAGACAAACTAACCCCACCCAATATAACACAACAAAACATATAAGAGTACATTCTCTGATACTTACTACTTAAGAGAATGGGCCCCATTTGCCTTCAAGATCCTTTTAAAAGCAATGAAAAATTAGCTACAATGAATGTAAGACACAACGTGCCACGATGGCATTTGAAAACACTGAGAAAAATCTAAGTTGCTGAACTTAGTTGAACTTTCAAGGAAGAATTTCAGTGTCCTAAGAAGTCAGGGCATAGATGCAAATCTTACTCTGTGGTGTGGAATTGAGCTGGGGTGGTGGAAGGAGGGTGGAGGCTTGCTGATCACCAAAGGACAAGCTCGGCAGATACGGCAGAAACTCAGCAAGAAGGACCTAAAGTGGAAAGTGGAACAGAAAAAAGAGAAGGGCGATGCTACCTCGCCCAGGTGAGTTCCTTCCCAGTAGGCTTACCCAGATGGGACTGGGTACTTCACATCAATTAAGAGTGGAGTCCCTTCACAGCTCTCACTTTCCCAGCAGGACACCATGTCTTGGGCTTGTGATATTTATCAGTCTTGCCCCAAATCACCCCTCCACCACCATCACCAAAGTTCTATCGCCTCCTTGAAAAAAAGCCTGAGGTCCTTAAAAACAGATTCATGGTCATCAGTTCACTTCTGTTATAGTTCCCAAGCCAGGAAATCACCTTATTCACAGTTAAGCTAGGTGGCAAGGAGATCCCAACTCATTTGGGTTGGTATCAGGAGAACAATTTACCATATGCTCAATCAAAAGCCTCCCTGGCCCCAGCAAGCATCTTTTTTTACTGCCTGTCTTTAGGCAGAACTGAAGGGGGTATCTGGATGGGTGGTGGACTGTTAGCACAAACACCTTTGAAAGAAGTGCCATTAACTGGGCAGCACTTAGTACATCCTAGAGCAAGGGGCAGCAAACTACAGCCTGAGGGCCAAATCCGGCCACCACCTAGTTTGGTAAATAAGGTTTTACTGGTACACAGCCATGCCCATTCCTTTACATATTGTCTATGGCTCCTTTCACACTACAAAGATAGAGTTATAAAGTTTAACAATTTAGTATCTGGCCCTTCACAAAAAAGGTTTGGACAAGCGCCAACTACAGTCAGAAAACATCAAAATCAGTTGGGGAGTTTGTTAAAGAATCAAATTCTAAGACCATCCCCCCAAATATTCTGACTCAGGGGGTCTAGAGAGAGGCCCAGGAATCTGCATTTTAACAAGCTCATGGGGGCAAAGGGGTTTACAAACTACATTCTGAGAAACTCTATAGGCTTAAGAGATGTCTTTAAAATTTTTAATTTAAATAGCAAATTACCATAATATTAACGGATTACTTTCCCTGTTGAAGTAAGGAAGACTCAGAAGTCAGCTTCCTAGGCTGGTTCTAAATTAAAATTTTCTGGGGCTATAAAGTGCAAAGGCCAAAAAACACCTGTTCAGTTCCTGTAGGCTTACCTGTGCTTTGCAAAGATTAATCATTTCCACTAAGGTTTGCTCAGCCATGCTTTCTAATTATTAGTAATGCACTGTTCTCAGACGGGGGAGACCGTTTCTGTTTCCATAACAACTTGGTTCAGCCTTCAGTGTAAAAAACCCACTTGCAGAAAGAGGTGAGCAGCCAGCCTTGCTCTCTGTGTGTCAGTCATAAAAAATAGCTTTGCGGTAGCTCACGACCCTCCGCAGCACATTAGCAACCCTTCTGAAAAACCTTTTAATCCCAAGATTGCGTTATTAGTACATTTTCTTGTGATGGGCTATTTTAATACTAATTTTTGCCCCAATCATGGGCAAGGCTAATAATATAAGGTAATAATGTGCACTTTAGCATAGAGAGTGATGCAATTTTCCCCCAAAGGACACAAGAGGGGAGAACCAAAGATGTGCAGAGTGTGTTAGCAAGAAAAGAGCTCAAAGGTCAAATAAGTCAGAGAAATCCTTGTGAAACAAATTAAACAGCTTTCTCCACTCTGAGCCTTCATGGAACTTTTATTTTACTAATGAACTTTTTTGCTTCTCCCAGGGCATAAGGGTGGGCATCACTTCTTAAGCCACAGAGTTGTTGCTGCTATTTTTGCATGGAGCCAAAACGGCCCCCACATCCCAGAGTGAGCAAGTCCTGGTTTGTCTGGGACTTCAGTGCTAAAAGTGGGACAGCCCCAGGCAATCCATGAGAGTTGGACACCCTGCCATGCTCTTAGCATACTCTAAGAGGCCTTCCTTGGAGCTCCTGACACTTAGAGTTGTCTGAGTGTCTGTCTTCCTGGCTAGAGGACAGGAAACAGATGCCACTTCTCTTTGTAACTCTTAACACCTAGCAAAATGGTTAGCACGGGACAGATGCTCAATACGTGTGCCTTGACTAGATGAGTTAACGAAATAGAGCATAGAGAGTCCTTTTCAAGTCAGGCCCATGCTTTCTATTCAATCAGCACTACTAGTTTGAATCATATGAAACTAAAAAATGGTCAAAGAGCAGGAATTTCATGTTTCAACCTAATTCACATACTTTTACCCTAGAACTGAAGTTTTACTGCATAAAATATATTTTATAGAAGTGATAGCCAATATTGCACATACTCAGCATAGGGTACTGAGCACACAGTGGGTGCTGAAAGCTTTGACCGACTGGGATCATTCAGTGAGATCACCCTTTAATGTATAAAGTATGGAGAGGGAGTCTGCGGATTTAGAGTTCAAAGGGGGAAAGCCCACAGTTCTGCCACATCCAGGCAGTGTAGCAATGCTGTGTATAGCGACCAGGGCTTGCCAAAGCCTACATATCAAAGGCTCAACAGCAAACAAGCACACAGGCCCAATGGGAACAACATGTTTTCTGCCAAATCAAATGAGCACCTTTCAAAGTGGATTTACATTGGCAGCCCAGGGAGGGTAAACAGCACGGCGGGGTTTGGAAGGGAAGAGTGGAGGCGGTGGATGCCTGAATACAGGCACCGGGTAGGCAGAACTGCAGGGCAAACATTGCTAAGGCTCGCGGAGCTTGGCACACCCACTTGGCAATGAGAGTGCTTCCCTGACCAGCTGCGCTTTCTCAAAATGGAGGCCATCAGTGGAAGCAAGAGAGGCCACCAGGGGTCAGAAAAAAGGAAGAGCAGAGCACGGACTTTGTAGGACTCTGGCTGAGAAAGGAAGGACACCCAAAGACAGACAGAAACAGAGAAAGTTAGAGAGGCAAACAGAGAGGAAGAAGAACAGAGAGAGGAGGAAATGGAGAAGCACCCAAACCACGAAACGCACAGGGGGAAACATCGAACAAGGATTTCAACCTCGAATTAATTCAAAGTTCAACGGAAAGCCATCCCATGAAAGTGGCGTGTGCTTTCCTTTCTTCAGTCATTGACCAAGTTGGCTAAACATTCTGAACTGAAGACAGAGAACCCCACCCCTCGTGCTGGGGCTGGAGGCTTGCGTGTTTGAGGCTTTAAGCTGTTTGCAGTCCCACTTAACTAATCCTTTGTGGTTCTAAGTGTCCAGACATCTGAGTGTCTTTAACTTTTCTTCAATAGTTTTGGACATAAAACATTTTCACACCTGGAATTCAGGGGCTTGCAAACAATAGGCCCTTCCTTTCTGACAGTAATTTGCGTATACATCTCAAAAGGACCTCTGACAGCTCTAAATGCTGCACCCCAAGAAATTCCAACCACAGAGACTGCAGGGATGCCAGGGTGTCCCTACAGCACCTAGGGCATTTTGTTTAAGAATTTACCTAAGCTCTGTCTTGAGCTTCTCTCAGGAACTCATCAAGATCACTTTGACACAGCAAATTAGTCGATACCTCATGAAAAATATCAAAATGTATGGACAGTTAAAGAATGCAGGAAAGTTCTCATTAAATTACTTCACTGATCACAGAGTTATCCCTAAGATGTGGCTATAATCTTTCAAATGTAAAGAAAAGCTCATGAAACAGTCCCACAAAAG